>UCOH01010125.1:0-23687 GCA_900474275.1 Synergus japonicus
ACAGGGGCCAAAAAACCCCCCGCGAGGTCTACAGCCTCCGAGATATCCCCTCGAATCTGAAAGAAAAGCGGCTTCACGGCGACAATAACGCTCAATGCGCTTGTCCACGTATTCGGTTGAGCTCGAGTTCAGAGAGATCACAACATTACAAAAACACCGAAATACCACCACTCACCGACAATTCCAACGAATCATGCTCATTTTACACTTTCAATCATAAACTTAATCCAAATAAATCTTTTACATTTTGCGCTTTTAACAGATAGGCTACAGAACAAAACGAATAATATATAGATATATAACCAGAGCTGAATTACCCCACTCAAACATAACTCAAAGAGAAATAATACATAATTTACGTTTTTAACACATAAGTTCTCATAAATTCTTAGAGAATTTAAGTCTCGGTTATATTCTCATTCCCGTTACCGTTCTCGAAGTAATATAACCGACTAAGAACTACTTGGAGATTATGGCAAACAGCGATTAGGAAAATTAAAAATTATGAAAATTGAACATTATGAATAATAAAAATTATATAAAATGAACATTATGAATAATAAATATTATGAGAAATGAATATTATGAATAATAAAAATTAGGACAAATAAAAATTATGTGAAATGAACATTATGAATAATAAAAATTAGAACAAATAGATTTTAGGAAAAATAAAAATTATGGAAAATAATAATTAGGAATAATACAAATTATGTAAAATTGAAATTAGGAAACATAAAAATTATAGCACATTATGATTAGGTGAAATGAGTTTATGTAAATTAACAAAGTAAAAAAAAACCTCAACAAAGTAAAAACTGTGAAAAAAATCCAGGTACTGAATATATTCATATGTTAATTACAACATGTCCTGAATGCAAGAATCACGTTATCTTCCACAGATATTTTAAATGAGAAAGACAACTGTCCTAAAGTGAGCAATAAGGATCAGAAAGACTCTGATGGCGATGGAATAGGTGATGCTTGTGATAATTGTCCATTCGTTGCTAATCCTGGACAGCAAGATAAGGACAATAATGGAGTTGGTGACGTTTGTGAAACTGATAAGGACCAGGATAAGGATGGAGTGCAGGATGATTTAGACAACTGTCTGACTATAGTCAATCCCGATCAGAAGGACTCTGACAAGGATGGCTTAGGTGATGCCTGTGATTATGATATCGATGGGGATGGAGTTCCTAATGAACAGGATAATTGTGTCTTTGTATATAATCCTAGCCAGAGACACACACATGGTAAGCAAAATATACAAACATTACCTTTTCCGAATCGTTTCTTCCTCTATAATTTTGCCTCTTTTAATTTTTCACATTAACAGTTGACGAAAGAATCGGAGATGCTTGCTGGAATGACAACGACAACGACACAATTATAAACAGTCTAGATAATTGTCCTAACAATAGTGACATCTGGTCAACCGACTTCCGGAAAATTAGAACAATTGACCTCGACCCAACTGGAAGTTCTTCCGGCCAGCCAAATCCCGAATGGATTTTCAATAATGAAGGACAGGAAATCGTACAATTGTTAAACAGTAATCCTGGAATTGGTGTAGGTGTGTAAATATTCACAAAAAGAGTCTAGGTTTTGTTATCGCTTGTTTTTGTTACACTTTAATTTAAGTCCTTCTTTAGACTTTCGATTCAAGTCCTTCTTTGTCTTTAGACAAGATCGGTATGTTCTGTTTTAAGACTAAAGATGGGCTTAAATTTAGAGTTAAATCAGGGTGGCCACAAGACTCAATTATTCAATTTCCATGACATTTCCCTGACTTTCAGACAAATTTCGCTGACAAAAAAGTATTAAAAGTGCGTACGAATTATCAATAATAATACTATTGAAATTTCTCCAAAATCACTACAAATTTGTTAATATTTCATGACATCCCTTCAATTCTTGCTAATCTTTTTTAAATTCCTCAAACTCATTTTAAACATTTTAAATTCCACGAGAAACTTCAAAATTATTTTAAATTCCTAAAATTCTCTTAAAATTTCCTGTAATTCTTTAAAATCCCATAAAATATTTTCAGAATCTCTATACACCCAGAGAAAAAGTTTGTTTAAATCAAATAATAAATAAATCTAATAATTATATTTGCCTCAGAGCCAACTAAAAAATATCTTTGAATCAAATGAAATTTATTTAATTCAAAGATATTTTTCTTGATGTAGAAATATTTTTTAATTCCACGAGGAATTTTAAAATCCTTTAAAGGTGTTAAATGTTAAACTCAAAATTCAATTCTCCATTTTACTCAACGAAAATTATAGATAAATATTGTTTCGATCTGTAGCTCAAATCTTTCTTCAAATATAAAACTGCGTACAGAGCGAAAAAATATTTAGTTTCGATACTTTTTGCGTAAAATGAGGAATTCAAAATCTGACTTAAAAAATGAATATTTTCATTTTACTTAAAAAATATTTGAATTAAATATTTTCTCGCTCTGTACGCATAATTCGAGTTAAAAATGGATTAATTCTACAGTGGGAAAAAGTTTTAAATTTAATATTTGTTGAGTAGAATAAACACAGAAAAAACAAGGACTGAAAGTGTTTACAGCTGAAATCAGTTTTTAGGCTAAATTTCAGTCTTAAGTCAGTTTTTAGTCTTGTTTTTAGACTAAGAAATCTAAAAACAAGACTAAAAATTGACTTAAGACTGAAATTCAGCCCAAAAACTGATTTCAGCTGTAAACACTTTCAGTCCTTGTTTTTTCTGTGAAGAAATCGAATTTTTATATTAGAACTTGGTTCCAACACCCTTAAAATGTATCAAAATCTCTTAAAATCATTGGGAACTTATTGAAATCCGTTAAAATTCGCTGAAATATTTTGAAATTCCTAGAAACACTTTTAAATTTCTTAAAATTTCACTATAATATTTAAAATCCTATAAAATTTCATGATAAACTCTTTAAAATCTATTAAAATTCCATGAAATCCCTTTACAATATCAAAGAATTTTTTACGAATCTTAAAAATCTCATGAAATCCTTTAAAATTCAATAAGGAGTTTTAGAATTCCCTAAAATACATTAAAATTGGAAAAAAAAGTTCTTGGAAACAAAAACCTCACAAAATCCTTTAAAAATCAAAAATAATTTTTTCGATTTCCACGAGGAATAATTTAATTTCTTAGAATCATTTTAAAAATATCAAAATTTCTTTAAATTCTTTAAAGATCTCTTAAAATTCTTGAAAACCTCTTGACATTCTATAAAATGTTACAAAATCTTTCATAAATCATAAAAATCTTGTGAGGTTCTTTAAGATTTCAAATAAATCTCTTAAAATCACTTTAAAAAAATCAAAATTTCTTAAAATTCTTAGAAAGCCTTTTAAAATCCTTTAAAATTCCATTAGAATATTTATAATCCCTTCAAATTTCTGAAAACTCTTCCAAGTTTCTTAAAATCCTTTAGAATTCCATGAAAAACTTTGAAATTCTTTGAAATACGTAAAAATCTCTTAAAATTTAGTAAAATTTCACAAAACCTTTTAAAATTATTGAAAATCTCTTGAAATCATTAGAAACCCAAAGACTTTCAACGAATGCCTGGAAATTCTTTATAATCCTTTGAAATCCTTGGAAAGTTTCTAAAATCTGTTCAATAAACTATAAAATTTGTATATATGCAATACAACAAAAATAACAGAGCATAAATATCAATTTCTATTTTCCCTGAAAACTACTCGCATTTCCCTGACTTCCCTGACATGTGGCCACACCCTGTAAATCTAAAGAGGGAAATAAATTAAGGTGTCACTTATTAATATGGCCTCCTTCTTTCCCGGTATAAAATAAACTGTTTCTTTGTTTTATAAGGAACCGAAAAATTCGACAGCGTTGACTTTGATGGAACCATACAAGTGGGAGCAACAGATGATGACGACTATATCGGGTTCATATTTTCTTATCAAAGTAATAGAAAGTTCTATGTTGTTATGTGGAAGCAGAGCGAACAGGTATATTGGGTTGACAAGCCTTTCAAAGCCATCGGAAATGCAGGCATTCAGATCAAATTAGTGAATTCAACAACAGGACCTGGTGCATATTTACGAAACGCCTTATGGAATACAGAAGGTTACAAGGGGGAAGTAACACTCCTGTGGCATGATAAAAAAGAAATTCCATGGCAACAATTCACCTCGTATAGATGGGAACTTTCCCACAGACCTGTTAAAGGATTGATAAAACTCAAAGTTTATGAAGGAACTAAATTGATAGTTGAATCCCCAGATATCATCGATCATACTCTTAAAGGCGGAAAACTTGGAGTCTATTGTTTCTCTCAAGAAAACATCACTTGGTCTAATATTCGTTATCAGTGTCGTGGTAAGAATGTTTAATTCTTGATTATTCTGAAAGATCTTTAATTATGAGTTCTTTCTTTTTTCATGTTACTTGAGATTTGATATCTTGTTTTACAGAAGATGATGCTGATTAAGAATGATGAAATAAAAAAGTCATTCTCAGGAAAATGGAATGAAAAGAGGGATAAATAATTTTATTAATTTGCGTGGAAATGTGATAAGTGTATTTCCTAATTTTATAAAAATATACGAGAGGAAAATAAAGAAATTCTGAGTAAGAAATGTGGTTCTGAAGGTACTTTAATTTTATTATTTTTAATAACAAGAATGAATATTTTATATCTCTAATCTCTTACAATTTATGTTAAACTTTGTGAAAATCTCTAAAAATTTCAAGAAACCTTTGAAAACCTGTGAAATCGCTTGAAATTCGTGAGAATTTGTTAAAATTTCCAGAAACTTCTTCAGATTCTTTTAAATTCAATGATAATAATTGAAATCTCCTTTATATCCTTTAAAATTCATTATAAGTATTAGAAATATCTTCAAATTCCATGAAACCCTTAAATATTCGAGAAAAATTTTCAAACTCATAAATCTTCTGAAATCTACGTTAAAATTCATGAAAATCTCTTAAAATTCCTCGAAAAATTCTTGAAATTTCACGGTAAAATTTAAAATCTCTATATCTTTTATATCCCTTAAAAATATTACATAGAAATCTTAAAAAATTCCATGAAATCCTTGAAAATTTCACAAAATCTTTTAAAAATCAGAAAAATCTCTTCAAATACTTTTATGTAAATTATTAGAAATCTCATAAAACTCCATAAATTTCATAAAAATTTCACAATATCTTTTAAAAATCGAAAAATTTCTTGAAAACCCTTAAAAAACGTACAGATTTTTGAACACTCTTAAAATTTGACGAAAACTATTAAAAGCTTTGTAAATTCTACAAAATTTTTTAAAAACCAAAAAAAGCTTTTGAAATCCCCGAAAATTCTTGAAATTCTTTTAAATTCATCGATAACATTTAAAATCCTGTTATCTTCCATGAAATCTTTAAAAATTCCATAAAATTCCCTTAAAATTCCTAGATCTTCAATGTATTTCGTGTTTAAACTCATGACACAATAATTATTAACGAAACCAAATTCAAAATTTCAAATTCAATTCACGCGGAATTTACGATTCGGCAAGTATCGATTGTCGAAAATCACTATTGATACTTACACGACGAATCAAGAGTGCGGAATATGCGTTACGATATTTCGACTTCGACTCAATCATCTTTTTAGAATAGAATATAAACAAAGGTGGCGATCAATTATTTTCAGTTTTCCTTCCAAAAGAAGTTTCTTCTTTTTTTTATCTCTTAAGGCCATGTAAGACTTAACCGATTCCTACCTTACCGATATTTTTTTCTTTGCAACGCTATATCTACATTTATTGAGATATCAAATTGGAAATTTCTAAAATTGAAGCTAAATCATTAAGGGACGTTTATCTGGTCCTAAATATTGAAATTTATAAAAAAATTTTTCCAACAAGATTTTTTTTATTTTTACAATTTAAGACCAGATAAATATACCTTTTGTTTTTATTTTGGAAATTTTCAATTTGATATCTCAATAAATGTAGATGTAGCGTTGCAGAGAAAAAAATGTCGGTAAGTTAGGGATCGGGTAAGTCTTACATGATCTTAAGTACGTTACATTCAATTTCAATATTTAAAAAAAATTATTTTTACACGCGAGTATATTATTTAATTATCTGAATTGTTTATTTATCCGAATATTTCAGAATCATTCGGATTGATTCGGATAGACTATATTAATTCGGATAAATTCGGTTTAAAAAAAGCTGATTGACCGAATTAACCGAATTCATTCTGATTGAAAGTTTGGATTAATTCGGATTGACCGGATTTATTCGGATTGAAAGTTCGGATTGCTTTTAAATGGGTTTCGGATTAATTCGAATCAAACACTTCCTTCGGATTAGATCGGGAATGAAAACTTTTTGGTTCAGAAACAAATTCCGGACTGATGCGGATTAATTTGAAATGAATTTCGATCCAAAGCCCGTTCAAATCACTTCGATCCTTCAATCCGAATGAATTCGCCAATCCGAATGAATCAGTATTTTTCGGAATCATTCTTATTCATTTGGATTGAACGTTCGGATTAATTCCAATTCATTCGTATTGGCTGATTCATTCGTATTGTTTTTGAATGTGTTTCGGATTAATTCGGATTCAAAACTTCCTTCGGATTAGATCGGAATGAAACTGTTTGGTACGGATACAAATTCTAAAACGATTCCAATCCGAATAGATCCTATAAATCCGAATGAATCCGGTAAATCCGAATGAATCAGAATTTCCCGTTGTCATTCAGATTCATTCGTATTGAAAGTTCGGATTCATTCGGATTGACCGGATTTATTTGGATTGAAACTTCACATTAATTCCAATTCATTCGCATTGGCTGATTCATTCGTATTGTTTTTGAATGTGTTTCGGATTAATTCGGATTCAAAACTTCCTTCGGATTAGATCGGAATGAAATTGTTTGGTACGGATACAAATTCTGGAATAATTCGGATTTATTCGATCTGAATTTCAATACGAAGCCCTTTCAAAATCATTTCAATCCGAATGAAACCGCCAATCAGAATTAATCAGAATTAATCGTAACTTCCAATCCCAATAAATCTTGTAAATCCGAATGAATCCGGTAAATCCGAATGAATCAGAATTTTTCATTGTCATTCGGATTCATGCGTATTGAAAGTTCGGATTGGCCGGATTCATTTGGATTGAAAGTTCGGATTCATGCGGATTCACCTCATTATTTTCGGACTGAAACTTCGGATTAATTTTGATTCATTCGTATTGCTTTCGAAAGGGTTTCGAATTAATTTGGATTGGTGGATTCATTCATATAGCTTTTGAATGGGTTCCGAATTAATTCGAATTGAAAACTTCCTTCGGATCGATATTCATTCCGAATCAATCCGAATCATTCTGTAATTTGTATCCTAACCAAACAGTTTCATTTCGATCTAATCCAAAATTAATCCGAACATTTAATGCGTATAAATTTGCCAATCTGAATTAATTAGAATTAATCCAAACTTTCAATCTGAAGGAATCCGGTCAATCAAGACCTTCGATACAAGTGAATCCAAATTAATTCGGTCTACACGAATCAATTCGAATAATTCGGATTAATTCTGATTAATTCGGAATGGTAGATTAAGGGTTCCAACTCTAGTGAAAGTTTCGCATTTAAATTCATTCCCAACCAATCCGAATGATTCCGAAAAATTCTGATAAATGCGGATTCATTCGGATTGAAACTTCGGAATAATTCTGATTAATTCGGCTTAAAGGTTTGGATTGGTTTTGAATAGGTTTCAGATTAATTCGGATTGAAAACTTCCTTTGAATTAGATCGAAATGAAACTACTGGATTCGGATACAAATATCGAAATGATTCGGGTTGTTTTGGAATGAATTTCAATCCGAAGCTTTCGCTAGAGTTCCTTATAGGGTTTCGCTAGGGTAAGTTTCAATTTTTACTGCATGCCTTCAATCTTTTATTATTGAAACCACGTTCTATCTTACGTATAGATTTTACTATAAAAATCAATAATCTACTTTTTAAACACTTTGGCTTCCCTGGCGAAAGCTTCTTATAGGATTCCAATCTTAGCCAAACCGAAGTCATCCGGGCCAATGCGAAATCTCTATTCGAGCGAATCCGAATGAACCGAACCTCTTCGAAGAAACTTTTCAATCCGAATGAATCCGAACCATTGCGAAGAATCTTTTCAATCCGAATGAATCCGAATTTTCAATCCGAATGAATCCGCATCATTCAGAACAAACTTTTCAATCCTAATAAAACCGAAGCTTCAATCCGAATGAATCCGAACCACTCCGAAGTAATTTTTCAAACCGAATGAATCCGAGCTATTCCGAAGAAATTTTCCAATCCGAATGAATATGAGCCATTCCGAAGAAATTTTTTAATCCGAATGAATCTGAAGTTTCAATCCGCATGAATCCGAACCATTCTGAAGAAACTTTTCTATCGGAATGAATTCGAAGCTTCCATTCGAATGAATCCGAGCCATTGCGAAGAAATTGTTCAATCCGAATGAATCAGAACCATTCCGAAGAAACTTTTCAATCCGAATAAATCCGAACCATTCCGAAGAGACTTTTCAATCAGAATGAATCAGAACCATTCCGAAGAAACTTTACAATCCGAATGAATCCGAAGCTTCAATCCGAATGAATCGGAGCCATTCCGAAGAAATTTTCAGTCCAAATGAATCCGAAGTTTCAATCCGAATGAACTGAATCATTTTGAAGAAACTTTTCAATCCCAATGAATCCGAATTTTCAATCGGAATGAATCCGAGCCACTCCGAAGTAATTTTTCAATCCGAATGAATCCGAGCTATTCCGAAGAAATTTTCCAATCCGAATGAATATGAGCCATTGCGAAAAATCTTTTCAATCCGAATGAATCTGAAGTTTCAATCCGCATGAATCCGAACCATTCTGAAGAAACTTTTCAATCGGAATGAATTCGAAGCTTCCATCCGAATGAATCCGAGCCACTCCGAAGTAATTTTTCAATCAGAATGAATCCGAGCTATTCCGAAGAAATTTTCCAATCCGAATGAATATGAGCCATTCTGAAGAAATTTTTTAATCCGAATGAATCTGAAGTTTCAATCCGCATGAATCCGAAGCATTCTGAAGAAACTTTTCAATCGAAATGAATCCGAAGCTTCAATCCGAATGAATCGGAGCCATTCCGAAGAAATTTTCAATCCAAATGAATCCGAAGTTTCAATCCGAATGAACTGAATCATTTCGAAGAAACTTTTCTATCCCAATGAATCCGAATTTTCAATCGGAATGAATCCGAACCACTCCGAAGCAATTTTTCAATCCGAATGAATCCGAACTAATCCAAAGAAACTTTTCCATCAGAATTTTCAATCCCAATGAATCTGAACTATTCCGAAGAAACTTTACAATCCGAATGAATCCGAAGCTTCAATCCGCATGAATGCAAATGAATCCGAATTTTCAATTCGAATGAATCCGAGTCATTCCGAATAAATTTTTCAATCCGAATGAATCCGAGCTATTCCGAAGAAACTTTACAATCGGAATGAATCCGAAGCTTCAATCAAATGAATCCGAACCACTCCGACGTAATTTTTCAATACGAATGAATCCGAATTTTCAATCCGACTGAATCCGAACCATTCCGAAGAAACTTTTCTATTCGAATGAATCCCAAGCTTCAATCCGAATGAATACGAACCACTCCGAAGTAAAAACTTTTTTGATTACAATGAAATGTTTTTGAACCGATCTTGCGGATTGAAATTTTTCAGTAGGTTTTCAGAGTCATTCGGATACGAATCTTCGTACAATCTTCGGATAGGCTCGGAATGAAACTGATTCGCTCGGATAGGAAATTTTCTATCCAAAGCCTTCGCCAGGGTTTCAAATGAAACTTTACATAAATTATATAATGCTCTCTATTAATAGAAATTAATAATAATATTAATAGTACAGATCATAGATGTTTTTATTCTCATCATTTACATGATTTTTTAGATCGCAAATTCAAAAAGTTTTCATATCGAAAACATTTCTTTTACTCGTTTAGGTAATGACGATCTCTAGGGTGACTTGGTCGAAAAGCTCTAAAATTACTGCGCGATGGAGTCTCTTGTTGAACATGTTCAGGCCGAGGTACAGGCCGAGGTTCAGGTCGAGACACTGGTTCATCACCTGGAAAACTTATCATATTTATGGTTCTTCCACCATGATGTGGTTCAGCTCGAGGTACCGGGCGAATAGTTTCATGCCGAGGTTCAGGTCGAATAGGTTCAGGTCGATGCGCGGGTTCATCACCTGGAAAACTCATCATAGTAATTGTTCTTCGATCATTATGTGATCCAACTGGATATATAGTTGAAATTATTCGATGAACATAATTTTGTTGTTGAAGGTGACCATTTCCATTTTGATGAACAGAATCACTTGGATGTCCTTGATTATTATTGTTGTTATTGCTATTATTATTGATATTGCTACTAAAGAGATTTCCAAGCTGTGAACTTAACTCTGAAACCAGAAATATAGAATTTTGAGAATATTGAGAGTATTAGAGATATAAACCAGTAGGAAATTTATGATAAGGCCAACTTTTGCCAATAATAATTATTAATAAAAAAATTATAGAGTAATATTGGCGCAATATTTCGCGCTAATTGTCAGAATTGTGAATTTCCCACTGGGATAATTTATTATTATTATTATTATTATTATTATTACTATTATATACTTACGAATAGAATTAAAGAAAAGCACGAAGGTAAAAAGCAGAGCTCGAAGAATCTTCATTCTCATGGAAGAAGTTACAAAGAGTCATAAAAAAAGAAAACAATTACCTTAAATTTCTTTAATAAGTGAATGATAATATTTAAAAAAGTAACTTTTATGTATTCTTACAATCGTGTTGATTAAACAAGGCTGAATAATGAGATTTATGTCGGTTCCATAAATTATAAATTACATCCGTTTATCCTCAGCAGAGTTTATGAATTTTTTTAACATTTTGTGCCTCATGATTATTGAAAATATGTTTTACATATTTTATAAAAATGAAGCTTATTTCGATTTGTGAAATACCAAACTTCTTATTATCTAAAGACTCAGTGTCATAAATTCAATTTTCAAGATTACAACTTCAAGTTTCGCATTTCACAAAATTTTAAATCTTTTACAATAAAGTTTTGTTTCATTATCTTAAACATTTTCCGAAATATATAACTTTATTCTTATTGCGGCTGTTGTTGGTAAAATATCTATTAAAGTGTCTTATTAAATATTATTTAATTAATCTAAAACAATCAATTAAAATAATTAAAATCGCAATTAATTAATTCAGGTTTACGTCAAATTTGCTATTCCTAATTGAAAAGATTGAATTCAAGTTACAATTTAAGTGCAGAGATTTTACAATATTGACGATGAAATATGTTTAACCATTTTATCGCAAGTGGATTTAGAATAAAATTTTCAACCTTGAAATCTGTTTAAATCAGCTGACATGTGTCCATAAATCTAAAAAGAAACAGTCATATGATTTTTTGTTTGATTGTTTTCAAATTTGTAGATTCAGTTAAGAAGTAATAGATTACATCCGGTAAACTATTATTAGCAATCCGAATTTTTCGAAATCATTCGGATTCATTCGGATAGACCGAATTATTTCGGATTCATTCGGATTGAAAGTCCTGATTGACCTGATTCATTCGGATTGACAGTTCGAAATCAATCGGATTGACTAGATTTATTCAAAATGGAAGTTCGGATTAATTCTGATTAATTCCGATTGGCGGATTCATTCAGATTAATTTTGATTGTGCTTCGAATTAATACGGAATGAATTTCAATCCGAAGCCCATTCAAAATCAATTCGAACCTTCAATCCGAATGAATCCGCCCATCCGAATTAATCAAAATTAAGCCGAAATTTCAATCCGAATAAATCCGAAATTATCCGAATTTTTTGGAATCATTCGGATTCATTTGTATTGATCGGATTATTGCGCATTCATTCGGATTCAAAGTCCTGATTAACCTGATTCTTTAGAATCGACCGGATTTATTCGGATTAATTCGGGTTGACGGATTCATTCGGATTAAATGTTTGGATTAATTTTTATTGGGTTTCAAAATCAATCTGAATGAATCCGCCAATCCGAATAAAACAGAATAAATCCGGACAATCGGAATGAATCAGAATTTTTCGAAATCATTCGGATTCATTTGGATTAAAAGTTCAGATTAGCCAGATTCATTCGGATTCTTATATATGATGTAGTAAATTACAAACTAAGAGATACTTGTTTTTTTTATCTGCGGATAAACATATTTAACGGGTGAAAACCATCCTTAAAGTTCACCCCAAAAAATAGTTTTTTTGACATATCTGTTTTTCTAATAAAAATGTTTTTTAATAAAACCAAATGGGTAATAATCCTTATAAAATTTCTTATAAAATTTCTGCAGTAAAAAGTTGCAAAATAATTCAATTATGACCAAATATTTATATTTACAAGAAAAATAGAAAAATAAAGTTTTTATAAAAAATATTTTTAGAGGGTAAAATCACCCCTATTAATAAAAATTAGTCTTTGTAATAAAAATATTGTAAAAAATATTCAAGGGGTGTAACACACCCTTAAAGTTCTTCCCCCAAAAAATAGTTTTTCAGAAATATCTTTATTTCTAATCAATATTTGTTACTAAACCCAAATGGGTAATAATCCTTACAAAAAGTGTAACAAATTCTGTGGAAAAAATTCCAATTCTAAAAGATTCCAATTCCAAAAAAAAATTCCAATTTTGAAAAATTCCAAAAAAAAAAGATTCTAATTGAAAAGAAAAATGATATCATCAGTTTATAACACCTTCTATACTGAATTTAATCATTTCTATTGCTTTAAATTGTCAAACATCATATTTTATTAAAATATCATAATAAAACAAAAAAAATAGTGCAAAAATAACTTCAGGGATGGTTTTGAGCCACCTTATAATTTGTTGAATCAACATACAATTTTTTTACAATATTTTCACTACAACATCAGTTACTTATTTTTATTAAGAAAAGTGACTACAAATATTTTTGAAAACATAAATTTTTGATTATAATTGAACTAAAACTTAAAATTGAATTTTAACGCATTAAAAGTAAGAGTTGCTCAAAAATCGAATTCCCCAGAATTCGTTACACTTTTTATTATCCACTTGGTTTTGTTAATAAAATATTGATTAGAAAAAAGATATTTCAAAAAAACTATTTTTATTGCAATGACGTCTTACAAGTACCGCAAATTTGAAAATTTGCTTGAAAACCATCGAATAATACAGATACTACTAATTTTTATTAATAGGGGTGGTTTTACCTTCTAAAAATATTTTTCATAAAAACTGCAGAAATACGTCAACTTTATTTTTCTATTTTTCTTCTAAATATAAATATTCGGTCATAATTGAGTTATTTTTCAATTTTTTACTGCAGAAATTCATATCAAGTTTTTAAAAAATGAAGCTCAGTTTTTAATAATATTAAATTATTAATTATGCAATTTCTCTTAAAGAAAAAGATTCATCCGACTATAAATTTTATCAAGAATCTAAATCTTTTTTGTTTTTTGATTAAAACAAAACAAAAATTGTAAAGTTTTTCAAAAAAATTTTTTTTATTTTTACAAAAATTTAAGACTAGACAAACATACAATTAGCATATTGTCTTTAATTTTATAAATTTTCAATTTGATATCTTTATAAATGTGGACGTAGCGTTACAGAAAAAAATGTCGGTAAGGTAGGGATCGGGTAAGTAATACATGCCCTTAATGAGGTATACATTAATTTGAAAAATAAATGTTAATGTTCGAAATTTCGAAAATATTAGCAATATATTTAGATACTTGCGAATAGAATTGAAGAAAACCACGAAGGTAAAAAACAGCAATGATCTTCATTTTCTCAGAAGGTAAAAGAAAAAAGTAGTTTTTAAATTATTTTATTATTATTCAATATAGTGAATGATAATTCTTCAAGAAGTCCCTTCTATACATTCTAACTATTATGTGTTAATTAAACAGTTCAGAAAGGTAAATAAAAATATATAAATAAATATATATACATTACACTTATCAGGTTAATGAAACTAGAAAATAGGTATAAGTTATAGAGTTTATAGAATATTTCAACATCTTGCGGCAATTTATGGCGAAATATGTGTTTAGCTATTTCATCCAAAGTCTAGAATATAAATTACAATGTTTAAATTCTTTAAAGCAGTAGAGTTTATATGTAACATTTTTTAACTACAATGGCACGCAATTTACGATAAAATGTGTGTTTAACTACCTTATCAAAAGTAGTGAAATATTAGTGCAGACGTTTTGCAATTGAAATTTTTATCCTTATTCTGAAAATTTTCGAAATTAACAAGTTTTTCCTATCCTATGTGGAAATTTTGCTGTGGTCGCCGGGCCCAAATTTAGAAACCAAAAATAAACGAATACAAATTTTGTCAATACTGAATAAATAATGTTTTTACTTGCACGAATATTACATGATTTTTACAGGTTTTATATTCGAAACATTGCTATTATCACCCTGGCGGAAGGTTCGGATTGAAATTCATTCCGAAAATTTCCGAATCATTCCGGAATTTGTGTCCGAACCAAACAGTTTCATTCCGATCTAATCCGAGGGATGTTTTCAATTCTTTTTAATCTCTGTCTCAACTCCAAATTCAATCCGCATGAATCTGAAGCTTACCTTTTAATCATTTTTAATCCTAATGAATAATTTTTAATCCCTAATCCGAATGAATCCGAAATCTATCCGAATACACATTTTAATCCGTACTTCCAATCCAAATGAATCCGAACACACTTTTCAATCCGTACGTCTAATCCGATTGAATCCGAAACTAAACCAATCTCACATTTCAATCCGAACGGTCAATCCGAATTAATGCGAGCTTCATCAAATAAGATTTTTTAATCCTTTTTAATCCTTTCCAATCCATAAGTCTCTACAAAGTTGAATCCGAATGAATCCGACTTTAAACCGAATGAATCCGATTCTAATCCGAGCAAAGTTTCAATCCGATTTCCAATCCGAATGAATCCGAGAAAATGACGAAATACTTTCAATCATTTTCAATCCGTTACCAACAAAAATTTCAATCCGAATTAATCCGATATTCAATCCGTACACACTTTTCAATCCGTTATCCCAATCCGAATCAATCCGAAATCAATCCGAACGAATTTTAATCCTTTTCTATCCCTAGTTCTAAAATGAAGTTACCGTTCAATCCTTTTCAATCCGTGCTCTCAATCCTAATTAATCCGAAATCAATGCGAACTACTTTCAATCCTTTCTAGTCCGTAGCTTTATTCCGAATGAATCGGAAACCAATCCGAACTTACTTTCTATCCTTTCCAATCCGTCAGTCTTTACAAAGTTGAATCCGAATGAATTCGACTTTAAACCCAATGAATCCGATTCTAATCCGAGCAAAGTTTCAATCCGATTTCCAATCCGAATGAATCCGAGAAAATGACGAAATACTTTCAATCATTTTCAATCCGTTACCAACAAAAATTTCAATCCGACTTAATCCGATATTCAATCCGTACACACTTTTCAATCCGTTATCCCAATCCGAATCAATCCGAAATCAATCCGAACGAATTTTAATCCTTTTCTATCCCTAGTTCTAAAATGAAGTTACCGTTCAATCCTTTTCACTCCGTGCCCTCAATCCTTATTAATCCGAAATCAATGCGAACTACTTTCAATCCTTTCTAGTCCGTAGCTTTATTCCGAATGAATCGGAAACCAATCCGAACTTACTTTCTATCATTTTCCAATCCGAATGAATCTGAAACAGTTGTGACTAATCACTTAAAAATAAAATTTATATTTAAAAAAATGTAAGTACAAATATGTCACTGAACAGAATCCTTCACTTTAGATTGGAATCCTTGCTTCAATCTCGGATTAGATCGGATTCATTCGGATTGAAATCCTTCCTTAAACCTCGGATTAGATCTGATTTATTCGGATTGAAATCCTTCCTTTGACTTCGGATTAGATCGGATTCATTCGGATTAAAATCCTTCCTTAAACCTCGGATTCAGTCGGATAGAAATTTTGACTGACTTCGGATTCTGTCGGATAGAAATCGAGGATAGACCTCGGATTAGGTCAGATTAGAATCCTCTTTTTCATTTCGGATTAAGTCGGATAGGAATCCTTAGATCGACCTCGGATTGATTAGGATAGGAATCTTTGATCGGACTTCGGATAAGATCGGATTGAAATTGATTGAAAAGGATACATTTTTTTCTATTCGAACCTTCCGCCAGGGCACGTATTTCTTTTACTCTCGGTTGTTTGGTTCACCGCTAGGATGATTATTTGATTGATGAACATGTGGGATAATATAACGTAGCCTGGGTAGACGTCGAGGTGCAGTACCTTGAAAAGGTAAAGGAGGTAGAATAATCTGTTGTAATGGTCTCTCTCTATGTATTATTACAGGTCTGTTGTCTTCTTCTTCATTATGAACATTTTCTTGAACATTATGTTCAGCCCGGACATTGTGTTGTGCATTTGCATTGTGTTGTGCATTTGCATTGTGTTGTGCATTTGCATTTTGTTGTTCATTTGAATTTTGTCGAGCATTGAAATTTTGTTGAGCATTAACATTTTCTTGAGGATTTTCAAGTTCTTCATCAGTCGAACGATTTTCATTAATACTTATGTATCTATACTGTGAACTCAATTCTGTAAGAAGAAATTCATCAGATTTGGTAAAATTCACAACGAGACAAATTAGAGTTGATAATATTTCATTATATGTAACACTTTCTGGATAAAAACATTCTTTTCAGTTCTACTACTTACGAATGAAATTGAAGAAAACCATGAAGGTGAACAGCAGAATACCGGTAGCGTTCTTCATTTTTTTGCAGTTAAGTATTTAGACGAAACAAATTATTTTGATATCTTGTGAAGAGCAAATGACAATTTTTCTCAGTCGCAGTCCAACTGTTCTATATTACCATAAAGTCGGTACAATTAATGCTTCTTTTGAAATATTTCTAGACATACATTATAAAATTAACTTATCTACTGTTGAATTCTAAAAGGCACTGTTTGGAGAATCATAAATACAGAAATGGTATAAAAATAACAACTTTATAGTATTACGATAAAATACCACTTATCGCAGTATCAGATATTGCGACTTCACGTACTGGCTTTGCTCCCATTCTTTCAACACATACATGTTGCACACGCATTAAGGCCATGTAAGACTTACCCGATCCCTACATTACCAACATTTTTTTATCTGCAACGCTACGTCTAGATTTATTGAGATATCAAATTGAAAATTTCGGAAATTGAAGCTAAAGCACTAAGGTATGTTTATCTGGTCTTAAATATTGACATTTGTAAAAAAATTTTTTTTTTAATTCTTTTTTTATTTCTACAAAAATTTAAGGCCAGATAAACATACCGTAACATATTTTCTTTAATTTTAGAAATTTTCAATTTGATATCTCAATAAATGTAGACGTAGCGTTGTAGGCAAAAGAATGTCGGTAAGGTAGGGATCGGGTAAGTCTTACATGGTCTTAAACGAAATATTCGTACGAAAATTAATTTTTTTAATACTTAATACTTAGGAATTTATAAATGCTAGCAATTATAGACCAAAATAGCAGAAAATTCTTTTGGAAGAAAAATTGAAAATAGTTTATAGCCATCTTTAGACTGTGTTCGTCCATATTTATTAAGAATATTTAACGTAACTCCAGAACTACATTTCTTATCAAGGCGCGCGATTATTTTATATTCTTTCTTACAACTTCAAGTCAATCACAGCCCAATCAGATTTGCAACAATAATGTATTCCAGATTTTCAAAAAATTTAGTGACACCATTTTTTAGAGAGGAATTTTAAAAGGTTTCTAAGAATTTTAAGGGATTTTGACGATTTTCAAGTAATTTTCACTAAATTCAAAAGAATTTTAGAATTTCTAAATAGTTTTATAGAATTTTAAGGGCTTTCAGAATATTCAATGGAATTTTTAAGGAAATTTAATAGATTTTAAATGTTGTAAAATTTGGAGGAATTTTAAGATATTTCAACGAATTTTAAGGCCATCTAAGACTTATCCGATCCCTATTAAGGTACGTTTATCTGGTCTTAAATATTGACATTTATAAAAAAAAATGTTTTACTTTTACAAAAATTTAAGACCAGATAAACATACCTTAACATATTTCCTTTATTTTCAGAAATTTTCAATTTGATATCTCAATAAATGTAGACGTAGCGTTACAGAGAAAAAAATGTCGGTAAGGTAGGGATCTTGAATGATCCCATTAGAATGATTTCATTGGAATCAATTCCTTGAAATTTCTCAAAATCACTTAAAAAATCTTGAAATCTTTTGAAAATTATCTCTTGATATATGCCCTTAAGGAATTTGAAGAGGTTTCTATAGAAATTTTTTTAGATTTTCATTAAGTTTAGATTTTCATAACGTCCAGGCTGACGTTTTTTTATTTTTAAATGTGTTAGAATAAAAAAAAATAAAGGTTCCACAGCATATGATTATTATTTATTTACTGGCAGGAAATTTATACTCAGCGTTGTCCAGAATTTTGAGATTTTTATAGAATTTAAACAAATTTTAAAGGATTGCAAAAGATTTTAAGTGATTTTAAGGAAATTGAAAGTGTTTCAAGAAATTTATTTTTGAGTTTCAGGGAATTTCAAAGGATACTAAGAGATTTTGATTTGATTTCGGGGATTTAAAGGGATTTTTAAAGAAATTGAAAGGGTTGTCAAGAAAATTTTTCAGAGATTTCACAAGATCTCAAGAACTTTAACTGATTTTCACAAATGTAAAGGAATTTGAAGAGATTTCAAGATATTTCAAGAGATTTTGATGAAATCACAGGGATTTTAATATATTTTTAACGATTTTAAGGGACTAAGGAGTTTTAAACGATTTAATTTGATTTCATTAGAATTAATTCCTTAAAATTTCTCAAAATCACTTAAAAAAATCTTGAAATATTTTGACAATTATCTCTTGAATTCTTTAGAAATTTATTGAAATTCTTTATAATTACATAAAATCTCTTAAAATCCGTTTAAATTTCTTAGTCACTTAAATCTCATGAAATCCTTTAAGATGTCTTGAGATATTGTGAAATCTATAGAAATATCTAGAAAATTCTTTTCACAAACTCTTGAAAATCTTTAAACTGTTTTTTCAAAATTTTTTAAAATCCTTTGAAGTATTTTAAAATATCTTGAAATCCCTTAAAATACTTTGAAGTTCCTTGAAGTTCCTTAAAATTCTATGAAATATTTTTAAATCCTGAACAACGCCGAGTAAATTTCTGCTAGTTAAATAAAAATACAATTGTTTTGGAATTTATTAAAATATCTTTAAATCTCTTCAACTTTTTTCAAATTCCTATCCTTTAATTCTTTTTAAAATCTCTTAAAATTGCTTAAACTGTCTTAAAATCCCTAAAATTACTTTAAATATCCTAAGATACTCATGAAATCCCCTAAATGTCTTGAAATTTCTGTAAAAATCTTAAAATCCCCTAAATTTATTTGAAATCTATTGAAAATCCTTAAAATCACTTAAAATGTATTTAAACATCCTGAAATAATTTTAAATTATTCTAAATCAATTTAAATCGTTTAAAATATTTTGAAATCCGTTGAAATTTTGTTTGAAAAAATATTTTCCATGTTTTCTGTAGAAGTAAACAAATTATTATCTAAAACAATTTTTCTTAGTGAGAATTTTTGAGAAAGATAAAATTCGTCAAAGTAGACGTCTGAAACTTCAGCCCAATTATAACTATTAATATTATTATTAATTAGTATTAAGGCCATGTCAGACTTACCCCATCCCTACCTTACCGACATTTTTTCTCTGTCACGCTACGTCTACATTTATAAAGAGATCAAGTTGAAAATTTATGAAATTGAAGAAAATATGCTAATGTATGTTTGTCTGGTCTTAAATTTTTGAAAATTTTTGTTTTTTTAAATGTCAATATTTAAGATCAGACAAACGTACCTTAAGGCTTTAGCTACAAATATAGAAATTTGCAATATAGTACCTCAATAAATGTAGATGTAGCGTTACAGAGAAAAAATGTCGGTAAGGTAGGGATCGGGTAAGTCTGACATGGTAAAAATTCTAAACTTACCCTATCGGATTTAAATTCATTCCGTTTCATTCCAATCTAATCCGAGAAAGTTTTCAGTACGATTAATTAGAAATCCGTTAAAAAGCAATCCGAATGAATCCGAATTAATAAGAAGTTTCAATCCGAATAAATCCAAACTTTCAATCCGAACGAATCCGAATGATTCCGAAAAATTCTAATTAATTCAGATTGAAAGTTCCCAAATTTGCATCCGAACCAAACACTTTCAATCCGATCTAATACAAAGGAATTTCTCCATCCGAATTAATCCGCGTGAATCCGCGTGAATCCGTCTGAATACGCCAATCAGAATTAATTGGAATTAATCCGGTCGCAATCTTGAATAAATCCGGGCAATCCTAATAAATCTAAAACAATCTGAATTAATCGGGTCTAACCGAATCAATCCGAATAATTCTGTAAAATTCAGATAAATTCGAATTCTTTAGGATTAACCAGATTTACACGGATTGAAAGTCGGATTAATTCTGATTAACTCGGATTGACAGATTCATACGGATTGAAGGTTCGGATGGATTTTGAATGGGCTTCGAATTAATTCGGATTGAACACTGCCTTCGGACTGGATCGGAATGAAACTGTTTGGCTCGGATACAAATTCCGAAATGATCCGAAAAATTTCGGATTTATTCAGAGTGAATTTCAATCAGAAGCTTTCCTTTTAGATACTTATTTAACAAATAAACGTAATTTAATTTTTATTTGCAAAAGCATTAACGTCATGATAATTAACTTCTTATAAAATTGGATTTATGTATTATGAAATTTTCCAATGTTTGGGCTTCGTCTGGACTCAGAAATTGGACAAATAAAAGTTAACCACGTTCAAACAAAATAAAAATTATCTTTTAGGTATTAATTTTCGCTTACTCTTCTATTTTTTAAATAAACAAATAAAATTGATACATAGTATCAATGATTTCATTCAGTTCTGCTAAATTATTATTTAGTATTCAAAATTAATAATAAATAAATATTAAATAAATAATATAAATAATAAATTCATATTTCTTCTTGCCAAATTAAGGGCATGTATTACTTACCCAATCCCTACCTCACCGACATTTTCTTCTGTAACGCTACATCTATATTTATTGAGATACCACATTGAAAATTCATATATTTGAAGCTAAAGCCTTACGGTACGTTTGTCTGGTCCTAAATATTGGCATTTGAAAAAAAAAATTTTGTTCAAAAAAATTTTTTTCTTTTTACAAAAATTTAAGACCAGTCAAGACTTTATGGTTTAAGGGTTATTGTGTTTGGAGAAACTGTAAAACTTCTGCCAAACACGTGTAGAGAAAACTCACGCCACAAGCATATTTTCTTTAATTTTATAAATTTTCAATTTGATATCTTCATAAATGTAGACGTAACGTTACAGAAAAAAATGTCGGTAAGGTAGGGATCTGGTAAGTAATACATGCCCTTAAGTTCACAGTAGTAGGCACAGTAGTAAATACATACAAGCGAAATTTGACAAGAAAAAAGTACGAGATCGATATTTTTTCTCGACTGTCTTTTGAAAAAAATATATTGTTTCTTTTCTTGACAAATTTTGTAACCCAGAACCCGAAAAACATTTTTCTACGAATTTTGTTTTGTGTGTGTGTGTGTGTGTGTATCCAGATTTTTAGTATCACAAAATGAAGGTCAAATTCATTAATCAGCGGTTGTGAATAAAAAGCAAAAAGTTGGAGTATTTTAAAAATTTTTTAGACAATTTATCCTTATGAACTTTTTCGACAAAAAAAAATTATCAGACTTATAACATTTCTAAAATTGTAAAAAGAACGGAAATAAAAATTTTAAGCCAAACAAAACATGATATGAAAAAAAGTAAACAGATGAAAAACCTTGTTTTTTGAGGGCGTTGGATAAACAGACTTTGAAATCCGTATATAAAATATAAATAATAATATTGTATATAAAAATATAATGTAAAATATAATATAATATAATATAATATAATATGATATAATATAATATATATAAAATATATATAAAATGAAAATTAAAAAAATGAAAGTAATCTTGTTGTCTTATCATGTTCAGTAGTTCGCAGAAAAATAAATAATTTTGATAGCAACGTTTCGAATTTTCAAGCTGTAAAAATCACGTAATATTGGTATAAAGAATGAAAGCATGTATATACAAATATATAAAAATTATATTAGTTTATTTATGACTTACTATCACTTTTTTTTAATGGAAAATTTGGCTCTCTAAAAATAGAAGTACATATTTATTTGTTGAGGAAGTTAAATATACGCGTCATTACGTTCCTACCACTATCAGTTATCGATAGCTGGGTAACTGGGATTTTGTATATAAAAGAGAGATTTTCTGAAAAATTGATAATTCTCACCGAAGAAAATGAAGATCGTTATTAGTTCTCTTCTTTTTGCCCTTGTGGTCCTCAACTCTATTCGTAAGTATAATATATACAATTTTATCACTAAAATTCTTCTTATGTTATATATACCCGTGTAGAAATTTCGATAAGGGCCTAGTGGGGGCCTCACTAGTTTTCCCTTCTTCTAGTCGGGCCCTTATGGGGAAAACTAGTCAGGGCCGCAGCTAGATCCTAACGCTTTTGTCAGTTAGGCCCCGACTAGATATTCTAGTAGGGCCCTAGTGGGAATCGCCCTTCCACAGTCCTATCAAAGATAGGGCCCTGCTGTGGCCCTAATCAGGTCCCCGCGATATATATTTTTAATTATAAAAGTATATATAGTTATGTATTTCCGACGATTCGAAGTGGAAATACTAAAAATTCGTAAGAAATTTCCCACTAGCGCCAGACAGGGCCCTGATTAGTTTTTTCTACACGGGTACTATTTATTGTCTTTTCCTATTAAATTACTCTGAAATTAGAAAATTACAAATAATCTATATTTCCTCTTATAGAATTCATCGTCGGTTCGCAGCCAGAAAATACAACTAATATGAGCCATAACATTAATAATGAGAATGTTTCAAATGTTGCTCCACCGCATATTCCAAATTCAATACAAATGCCACATAATAATCAACAAAATATTCGATTAAATATTCAGCATAGAGAATATACTTACAAAGTTAGTAATGTAAGGAGATTTCCACATGGCAGGCATGAACGTACTCGACAACAGTTTCCATAATTAAGTAATAATGACATTAAATCTTTCCCACTATAAATCACCCTGAAGATCGTCATTACTTCTAAGAGTAAACATGTAGTAAATATGAAAAATCATTAATTGACGAGAATAAAAACATTCATTATTATTATAAGAATTGTAGGTATTTTTTTATTTTGGACTCACTTCAGATTTTCATACATTGGACTGAGAAAAAAATCTTATTAAATCAATGACATGAATTTTATTCAATATATATAATATAATATAATATAATATAATAATATATAATATATAATATAT
>UCOH01010126.1:0-33350 GCA_900474275.1 Synergus japonicus
ATATAATAATCTATAATACCTATATTTCAAATATATTTAAAAACGACTCGCCCTGACTACAATACTCGAATTACATCTGTCCTAAAGAGTATACACTACATTTCTCTAGTTTTACAGTACCGTTTTTTTTTTTTTACCGTTTTTACCGTTTCGTTTGCTCACTTGCTCACTCGCGAACGGTAATTGTCGTACGAAGCTCGTCTAGAAATTGATTAAGTTTCTTTGACCTGTTCATTTACCACCCAATCCTAAGCTTTTTCCTTCTTTTTTTCAAACGCTTGCCAGTCAGTAAATTATCAGGGAATCTCGATTGGTCAATTGAGATATATCAATTGAGAAAATGTATCAGACTTGTGTACAATTTGACCTGCTACCCCCCATATTGTCAACCCTACAAGAAAAGTTGGATTGAAAAGCATTGCTTTGCATTCAGGAGATTTTGTATTGAAGTCCGCTTTTCGACAACTTCGCATTGGACCGGAAGCCAATACTTTTTAATGCGATAGTTCGTATACAGGGTACACCATGTTTTATGCGGCTAAATACGTAAGTTCTATAAATTCTACGTTTAATGCGAGTTAATGCGAGACTTCGATCTTAATTCAATTGTACTGAATACAATTGAATGCGAAGTAGAAAATTCGTATTAGATCGCATTGAATCGCACTCAGGAGACTGTCTTAATACGAATGAATGCCGCTTTGCGACAACCTCGCATTAAAAGTGCAAAATTTCTTAATACTTTTGAATACTTTTCAATCCGAATTTTCTTGTGGGGAAACTTTCCCGTTTTGTGACCCCCTAAATCCGAAAAATATGTTTTCTCGATTGTGTGTATCTTTCTGTCTGTCTAAGTATGTGAGTTTGTAAATTTTTAGTTTGCGAGCACGATAACTTTTGAAAGAATTGACCGATTGGATTGAACTTTGGAGAACATATTTGTTTAGAGTGTTGAAGGGGTTATATACAGTATATACACTTATTATTGGAAAAAAAGGGTTTTTTCACGAATTTTTTTGGAAAAGACGGTAAATTTTTTTAAAAACAAACCACTACGCATCTATTTGTACATGTTTCAAGATATTTTATCCCACATTGGACTCAAAAATATTAACATTTGTAGGCACTACGTTCGTTGAGCTAAAACACTGTAATGGTGTGGTACACCGCGACTCAGTATGCCTAAATATAGGCATCCACAACTACACATTGTCGGCATGGCAGGAAGCGGACAGGCATTATCAATCAGATATCAATGCTAATTTGATAAGGCCCAAATCACGCTAGGATCGCAAGACAAAAGGGTCTCTCATCAACGAGACAATTTTTTGTGGGGATATAAAGGGAACGAGCTTTCCACTCGTCGCCCAGCACCGGAGTACAGTCTCCATATTCTACTTAAAGGATCATCGAGTTCCAGGGGTAGCAGTTAAGTCAAATCAGACAGGTAGTATTCACTTATAGAAAATTATGTACGCCACTCCAGGCTGTGGGGATTCAGCAGATATTTTCATATTCTGCTTTCCGGGCCGCAACGTGATTTTTTAGACTTGATCTCTGCGGGATTCTTCAGTTAAACGTGAGATTAGGAGATTTCAAAGGGGCAATTCCGCTCTGCGCGAATATTCCGGATTGTAATAATTTACCGCCACATCTTAAAAACAAATTGAGCGTCAATTGATAATTGAACGTCATTTAAACTTGCGTCTCTCTCTCTCTCTCTCTCTCTCTCTCTCTCTCTCTCTCTCTCTCTCCTGAGTGCGAATTATTGATTCACTTGTGTATTAGACTCAGGAAGGGCCACGAGAGTTTATTTTTATTGTATTTGTTTTGGAAGCTTGTTACTGAACTATCCGATTAATAATTTATCGTGAAATTGAGTTCTAATTTAATGATTGTAATTTTGATTTGCTTAAACGACTATATCGTTCCCACGTAATGCGATGAACTTAATTAGTTTATATCGAGTCATGATTTTTCAATGACATTTTGATTTATATAGAGTCTTTCCGCTTTTCGTGGGGCGATAAATCCTTTATTAATGTTCATTTTGCTTTTAAATTGAATAAATATTTCTTTGTAATTTGTTTAAATAGTTGTTGGGTTATTTGCCTCCCTTGAGAACACGTCCTACGACTGGTGATTACTGGTTCTTAGCCTATGAGAGGGCATAAATCTTTATTTTCAGGATTTGAGTTAGAATTTATGAAGATAAAGATTTCTTATTAGAGTAATTTAATATTCCTTATTTCCTAAGAACCTGTTCTCATTACAACACCCTTTTTCAAACACCCTTCGCGATATCCATGATAAGTTGAAAATGGATCACCTTCAATCAATGTACACGGAAAAAATTAGTATTCCAAAAAATGGAAAAAGTTTGCGAAATTTTAACAAAATGTTTCGTGTACATACTCATACATCAAAGATTTGAAAGCAGTTTGTGAAATTTTAACAACGTGTATATTCACATTTTCGTAAAGAATGTTGCTGATTCGAAAAAGAAAATTTATTCATTTCTGTTTACGCTTGAATGGGTGTGAAGGACATACATATACATATATAATTACCTATATACAAATCTTATACATAATGTGTACTTATTCGAATCGCTCTTATATACTAACTTCATAAACCGATCACCATTTACGAGAAAAAGATCAGTGGGTTAAAATTTTTCGAGGTTCCGATCCAAAGATTAGATTGTTGAAACTTGTTTTAAAATTTATGAAAATATAAAATATGGTTATACTTATATATTAGAAAATTAACCAATATTTATGTTGTAGACAAACACCTATATAAATCTAGAAACTTTAAACGGGTTTTCATGAAAATTTTTATGAAACTACATTTTATGATTATATTTTTTACATCATTTTTAATAACTAGTGTCTTAAAGAGGTTTCGAAAGATTTCAAATGGTTTCAAGGAATTTCAAAAAATTCACCAGACATTTCTAGAGATTTTACAGATTTTAAATAATTTAAAAACAGTTTTGATCTTTAGCTTGCTTCCAAATCTTGAAACCTTTTTGAGTTTGTAGAAATTCCCTAAGAATTTTTTTAAATCACTTGAAATCTTTCGAAATCACTTTAAATTTCTTAAAAACATTTAAAATCTCTTGAAAATCTTGAAACTCATTGTAAATCTTTTGAGATTCTTTTAAAATTTTTTAACATCAATAGAAATCTATTAAAATCGCTTTGAATTAATTAAAACTCCATAAAATCACTTAAAATTACTTCAAATTCACTAAAATCACCTAGAGTTGCTTGAAATCTCCTTAAATTCTTTAATATCAGTTAAAATCCCTTGAAAAACTTTTAAAAATTTGGTAAATACTTTAGTTTTGAAACTGGCCTAATTCTTTTGAAATTCTTTAAAAATGCTTTTAAATTACTAATTTTATCAGTATTTCATTAATAATATTTTATGAATCTTATTAGTATTTTATTACTATTTTGTTAATAACTAACGTTATTAATATATTGTTATATTGAAGGACTATTTCTTGAAATATGTATTCAATTCGTCGGTTGCATGGTCACGTAGTCATATTATAGTCACTAATACTAATACATAAAGACCATCGGGACACGCTGAAGTGAGTCAGCGTAAAAAATTTTGTGAAAAATTGAAAAATTTTTTGAGACTCTTTCGTTGACTAGCAATTCACTTTTTCGTTACTGTGTTTAATGAATTTTCTATTCCAATCAATTTAAAAAGTGGATCATTGTGTTTTTAAGAAATTGATAATTTTTTTTTAATATTATGACAAACTATAGAATAAAAATTGTAAAATTGCTGTACACATAATGAATGTTAATAATTCGTAAAATTTTTTCCAAATATTTGTAAATCTAATCCACTATTTAATAAATTTATACGAAATTTTGTTAAAATTAGGGTCTGTCCAAAAGTGAACTGCTATTTTGTAAAAATTTCGCAAACTTTTTCCAGTTTTTGAAACACTTATTTTTTCCACGTAACCAAGAGCTTTCTTTAGTTTACATAATTTTACTCTACGTGGGCGAAGGATTTGTCAAAATAAGTATTTTTGCACAAATGGTGAAGAATTTTATAAAAAAATCGATTTTTATGTGTCTGAAAATTCAATTTTTTCAGTCCCGAAAAAAATTTTTCTTTCAAATGGGAATTCCTTCGTCCAAGTATGAGATAATATTGTTATAAAGAACCCTGAAAAAAATTAGATTGATAGGTTTTTGAGAAATCGTGGACACTGTAACGGCCCTTTTTGAAAAATCACATTTCGCGGTAATCGCATTTAAAGTTTTAAGTACTTGTATGTAGGTAGCGCACTTGGAGGTAGCGCGCTGTTGATAGTTGTAACGTAGGTTCTAGTGCTCAGATCTATATGAAATTTGGAGAAAACAATGAAAAAATGCAATTCAGTTATTTTGGACAAAAATTTAAAAATTTAGAGCATTTTCAAAATTATTGGATCCACTATTTTTAAATTTACAAATTCTATGTATGGATGTTCGCAGTACATGAAAAGTTGAAAAATTTATGCTTATGACGTTTTTCGATTAAAAAAAGTTGTCAGACTTAACATTTTTAAAATTAAATTTAAAAAATACGAACGAAAATTTAAATTGAAGCAAAACATCGCACAATATGAAAAAAAGTATATATTCATTTATACACTTTTTTTCATATTTTATCAATTTTCAAATTGCTTTGCTCTACATGATTGATATAAGAACATTCTGAATTTTCATTAAAATGATCTATAAATTCGCCCTTGAACATTTTTTGATAGAATAAGTAGTTTTTGTTTTAAGTGTGAAAACTATTGTTAAACAGAACCCACTGCGAAGCACGAGGTTTAAATGAGGTTTCACTAAAATACTGAGCGCCAAGTGCGAATACCCTGATGAGAATGCGTTCCTTAAGATCGACAGAATTTTAAGTAAATTGTTTTTTCACAGCACGTCTGCGGAAAGTTCGATTTTCTGTGCCTCCATAGACTGAAAAGTTGCTGATTTCTGAACTTATCACTTTACATCTTCAGAGTTTGTAAAGTAGCTAAAGTAACAATGTAAGGCATATTTCGTTGGCAACTCTGCTCCTTCTCCATCATTTTTTGATCGCTAACAGGTAGTACGACTGACCTGTCAAATATCGGAGCATATTCCGAAAATCAAACTTGCCTTAGACTCGCTGTGAAAAGTATTGTACTTGACATATGAGCAGTAGACAATCCCCGATTCGTGTGATGGCATCACACGCGTTCGGCTTGTCATGCTAACTTCACACTCATCGGGAATTGTCTCCTTTCCACAACTGTCAAGTAAATAGCTAATATTGTTCATGCCCGCGAAGCAGGCAGATTTTTTTCCTGAAATTAATCAATTTCACGAGTTCGAAATACGTATGGCTCATTCCATTTCAAATTTACAATCAAAATTTTGATTGCGATGAAACTTTTTTTTCTCTTTTTGTAGGCAAAAAAAAGGACACGTATTTTTTTTCTTTAATATGATGTTGATAATTTTCGAGATATCGATTTTTCAATTTTTCGATCCAAAAAAAACAGTTTTTCTTATAATACTTGTCAAATCGCCCATTTTTGAAATAAGGATTTAAAATTTTAGGACGAAATGTGCAATACGGTTCACTTGAAAGTACACTTTTGAATGGTCAAAAATTCATTTGTTGAATAATAGTTATTTAACAATTTTTTAAACAATTTGAAATATCTCGAAAAATGTATCACCGATTTGAATAAAATTTTCTGTAATTTGTTATTATAGTATCTGGAATATTGTCCTAAAATTAAAAAGTTGGCAGCTCAATACTTTATTAAATATGATTATTTCTATCGCGCGCGAGCTGAGTGGCGCGCGAGCTGGGTGGCGCGGGCGAGGAATGTGAAGGAAATAATAATAGATTCCAGGTAATTGTATCTTAATTATTATTAAAGTATACAATAAATTATATTATACAAGAATAAACTATACAAGAAATTAGAGAACAAACAAACATTACATTGACAATTTTTGTGATTGCCTTTTTTTAATTGAACCTAAAAAGCTGACAGTCTTGGAATTTGGACAACGAGAATAAATTTTTGTTTTCAGCTCGCAATTCCCTATCGGTTCGACATAGTGGATTTTTTGAGTACCTGGTATGGTTTTACAACCCTGAAAACGCTGTTTCAGAAAATCTGCTGCTTCGTCGTAAGATTTCTTGTTCGAATAAGATATAGAAACATTTGAATTCGAAGGATCGCATTGGGCCCATTCATACAACTCTAATCGAGTTGTGATTTGATCATTAGAAGACCTTTGGAGACTAGCTTTTCTAGCTTTTCTCTTGAACGCCCCGCCTACTCCGTCGCAAGGACCCTTGTCATGAGCTGTGGCTTGAAAATGCCATAATGCAGAACGATCAAAATCTTTTTTATGATAATAAATTGTCGTAAAGTGTTTGGAATTCTTGGATTGTTGAGGGGCTCCATCGGAAAAATAAATGCAATTCTTTATTATTGGACGAAAGCTCGAAAGAAATTCATTGAATATTTTCAAAAAAACAAACACGGCCACCGAGTCATGTTTATTGCAGTCTGATATTATCACTAATGTTTTGTGTTTTTGCTGCACCCATGATCATTGTAATAAAATACTATTGGAAAAATAGTTGCCTGGTTATTATTCCAATGGAATCCCGGAACAGCATTCTGAATCACAAACGCATAATTTTCTGCATAATCACAAATAACAAGACCTTGGTTGTCCTGAAGATTGTTTTTAAGAAATCTATAATAACTCGATTGTTGATCAGCGATAAAAGAATGAACAAGAAATGGTTTTCTAGACTTTTCGAAATTGGAAATGAATGTTTTGACCGGAACTCTCACAGTTTCTAATGCTGCTCGAGGTTGTGAAACCCATTGTTTGTGAGAAACTTCATGAATGTCGTTTTTTTGAAAAACTTTCTTCATTACATTGAATAAACTGTTATTACTGCAGCTCTTACACTCCCCGAAGAAACATTGTTCATTTGGATTTGAACATAGCGGAAATAATGAAATATCGCGGTAATTTTCAACGCAATACTGTTCTTCTTTCATCAATTGAACAATATGACTCCCTGCAAAAGAAACTGTTTGTGAACATAAAATATTGAATTAAGTATCTCATTCCGAAAAATTTTTTTTTTTGGTATACCGTAAGCCATCAGATGCATATTCTCATGAATGGGACAAACACAAACATTTTGAGTTCCACCAGAACCAGCTAAAACGCAGTGGGCAGGTCGCAAAGAACATAACTTTGAAAGTCCAATTTTGCTGTCAGGGTTCTCGTTTTTAAATTTTAAATAAATTTGTTTTAAATTTGCAGTTATGAGACGTTTTTGAAGTGTCTTCCTTGTTCCATCAATTTTCACAGACTTAGTGTCTCCTTGCCCAGGCATTTCAGCACTTATATCTTCGTATTCATAAAAATTTTTTACTTTCTACACATCCTCGGGAGAAATTTCATTTCCTAATATATATCAAAAAATCGAAACAACTTTGTATGTATGCGCATTTAGAAATTTAAGAAAATATATTTTAGAGTATTTACAAAGTATGCAATGTTCTAGCTTTTTTTACAAAATAACTCGAAGTATTCATATATTTTACAGTCTGATTAACGCTTAAATTGGGTGGAAGAAGTGTTAGGATTTGAATCTTCTTCTTCAAATCATGAAATTTTGCTTTGAGTTCAAAAATTGTACGAGAACTCACATTAAGCTCATCCTATACGAATGTAAATAATGAAATGTTCAATTAACTATTAAAGTAATTTACTAGATATTAAACTAAAAAACTTATTTTTAAAAATAAACTCACTTTTGAATCAGAGAATGACGGCGGGTAATCATCATCATTACTATTCAAATAATCTACAATTTCTTCGTTGCTATTTTGTGGATCATCGTCCTCAAACTTTCTTTTATTTTCCTAATTCATTGCATGAATTAATGAGTGGGACTGGAAAAGTCTTAGAATATAATTCAGGACCTTTTTACAAAAATACAGATTTCTAATTATTAAAAAGATTAAGGTGGGGCAATAAATAAAGGAAAAAGAATAATATTCGGACAATATTCCACATACTATAATAACAAATTACAGAAAATTTGATTCAAATCGGAGGTACCCTTTTCGAGATATTTCAAATTGTTTAAGAAATTGTTAAATAACTATTATTCAACAAATGAATTTTTGACCATTCAAATATGCACTTTCAAGTGAATCGTATTGCACATTTCGTCCTAAAATTTCAAATCCTTATTTGAAAAATAGGCGATTTGACAAGTATTATAAGAAAAACTGTTTTTTTGGGATCGAAAAATTGAAAAATTGATATCTCGAAAATTATCAACATCATATTAAAGAAAAAAAATACGTGTCCTTTTTTTTGTCTATAAAAAGAGAAAAAAAAGTTTCAGCGCAATCAAAATTTTGGTTGTAAATTTGAAATGACATGACCCGTATTTACTTTAGTTATATGTATCTAATACAAATAAATCTTTCAATACGATATAAACGGGAGGCAGACGAAAAATGCAAAATCTGCCTCTTGTCAGGAAAGTTTAGATTTCTTTACAATTTTAATGAACGGAATGTCGATTGAATCTGTGTTTTATTTACAATACTAATCGCAGCTCAGTCACAGCCACAACGCTATAGTGTACGCAGATTATTAATATTCCACGCAGGGGTAATTCAAATTTATGGGGACTGCGCCAATAATGGCGCTGTTGAATTATTGCGCGACCCTGCATGCACGACGGGCACGAGGGCACCGAGCACATGATCTGTTGAAATTCTGGCGAAAACCAGCTGCGTTTGATCATTAATGATACAAACAAAACAAAAATGTTCGTAACTGGAAAACACGGTACAAAAACATTACGATCTAATTTCGAGAACAATCCCATGAAGTTAACAAAAAGGGAATAGAAGTATCAATCGAGACTGCTGATAGCTCTTTTAGTATTGCTTGTGGGAAACATTGGCCTGGAACTAAATCTCTGTCGGACATACTAAGAAAAAATTATATCTAACTAACCCATTAACGTCCAGCCGGACACTTTTTGAACACCTCTCTTCCCGCGCTCACAGTTATTGCATTTCGAGAAAAAAGATTTTTTAAATTGTATACTTATAGTTTGCAGTGTCCTCTTTCTGGTGGTGTCATTCAAATTGTCGACAAAATTTTTTTTTTGTTCGAAAAATGCACTTTTTTAAAAAAAAATCATGATTTTAGGAGGAATTTTTTTTTTAAATCGAGTTTTCAAAGATTCACCGGCTTGGAATCATCTTGGAACCGGTCTAGATCGTGGACGCAATGTTTTAATTTAAAGAATATGAGGTTATGAAGTCAATTTGACCAATTAGAAACTTCAAAATGGCGCTCGAAATGTAAAATTTTTCCCAAAAAATTCATGAATTGTTTTCTTAGAAACGAAGCACTGTAAAAAAAAAATTAATAAGAAAAGAAAGTGCTTAGAATTGGCCAAAGAATACACCTGAATTTTTTCAAAACGATTGAAGTGGTTTTTTGGTTATGCAAATTGCCAATTTTTGATAAATTGCAAAAATCGTTCGAATCGTTTTGAAAAAATTCAGGTGTATTCTTTGGCCAATTCTAAGTACTTTTTGTTCTTAGTCATTTTTTTTACAGTGCTTCGTTTCTGAAAAAAAATTTCAAAATGTAAAAATTGGATAATCAATGATTATTATAACCGTTTTACATGTTTTTCAAGTTTCTAAACGCTTTTAGCTATTCATAACAAATGTTGCCCAATTCTTACCACGTGGAGGTAGCGTTCACAAAGAATTTTCGTTTTTTTTTTTTTGGTTTTTTAAAAATGATTTTAAATTTTGTTTCGTTCTTTTCATATATTTTTAATTATTTTTTTTTTAATTTTTATACATTTATAATAACTCAGGCGATTCTTACGAATGAACATTGTGACAGCATACTTTACAGTAATACTTGTCACAATTAACACAATATATTGATGTCCTTATTTTGCACTTTTCATTTGCACAGTATTTTTTTTTTGCGTTCGCTCGTATTGCGTGGCTCTGTTTTGAGCTTTTCAAATAGTCTCCGCAAATACTTAAAGCAAAATCTTTTGCAGATACTTTCGCTTTTCCGTTATAGCAATTCACTATATTAAATAAAATAACAGAATTGGTGATAGATGCTTGGATCAAGCGTATGAAAACTACCCAAGTCCATTTTTTTGACTTTATGGGAGATGCAAGATGATTGCAATACTGGTCATGTGTATCAACGCCTCCCATATATTTATTATATATAGTGAACGCGTTTGGAAAAGACATGACTGTCTTTTGTTTCTCTATTTTACTGTAACGTTGTATTGAGGATAACTTGATTAGAATATATTTTTAGAGTATTTTAAATATAAGAATGATATTCTTTAATGCATTATATCCGTGATGGACAGCGCGTGAGTAAATTAGTTGCTCGCCTACCCCACTATTACCCGAATTGCAAAATTTTACCCAAAACATTTTGAAATTTTTTTTCAGAAACGAAGCACTGTAAAAAAAATGACTAAGAACAAAAAGTACTTAGAATTGGCCAAAGAATACACCTGAATTTTTTCAAAACGATTCGAACGATTTTTGCAATTTATCAAAAATTGGCAATTTGCATAACCAAAAAACCACTTCAATCGTTTTGAAAAAATTCAGGTGTATTCTTTGGCCAATTCTAAGCACTTTCTGTTCTTATTAATTTTTTTTTTTACAGTGCTTCGTTTCTGAGAAAACAATTCATGAATTTTTTGGGAAAAATTTTACATTTCGGGCGCCATTTTGAAGTTTCTAATTGGTCAAACTGACTTCATAACCTCATATTCTTTAAATTCAAACATTGCGTCCACGATCTAGACAGGTTCCAAGCCGGTAAATCTTTGAAAACTCGATTTAAAAAAAAATTCCTCCTAAAATCATGATTTTAAAAAAAAAAACTGCATTTTTCGGTCTAAATTTAGTAATTTAAAATTATAGTAATAGTTCAGGGATTAATAAAGTGAACCCCAGATCATTGATATTATTTTTAACTTTAATAATTCTTATACAATTCTTTATAAAGTAGAACTTGTATAAAATTCACTACGTCTAAACGACTTAAAGGTAGATGATGAACTGATGAACTCAGAATGTCATACTGTCTAACCGCCCGCTCTGCACGGTAGCTCTCCGACGGACTTGCTAGTAGGGTGGGGAGGATTTTGAGGCGTGTACATTTTAAGGAAGTGCAATAAAAGATAGGAAAACCCCAGGCTTGGTATTTTCTTCAAACTTGAGCCTTTTTTTTTATGGAGGGTCGAGGTACTGTTTTTTTAAGCTGGGTCGAGAATTTTACATATGAAAATTCTTAAATCCTAACGTTGGGGAATTCGAGTACTTTAACCTTATTTTATAAAGGTAAATCTAATAGTGGGAATATACCAAAATATTATCCCAATGGTGAGGAATCCTAAGGTCAATAACACTCTAAATCACTTAAAACTAATAATATTAATATTCATATTACAGCAATATAAGCAATATTAAATTTATTTACATTGGTAATTTTAATTCAAATGTTCGCGCGCATATGACGTTAAAGTTGATGGCGTCGACTTCAGGGAAGTCGCACGTCGTAACACCTTTCCCCTTAATTTAAAAGTTATTTTATTTATTTGTAAAATAACTTTTTTTTTAATTCATAATACATTTATAGTTTTTAAATTTTACATGTGTTTTTCTTTTTTTATTCATCCCTGGCTTGACGGTCACGAAAGGCACTTCAAAAAAAATTTTATTTTTTATTTTTGTGCGTGGACTTTGCGCCGCTCAACAACCCTGAATTAAGCCGTAAGCAGTAGAACTCAAAGGAAACCCACAAAAACCTTAGAATAGGTTGCAGCCCTTTACTAGTGTATATAGAATACGCACATATTTGTCGAGTCTTATAATCTAGATAACATTTATTCTTAAAATTAACGCTGGAGATCTTCTAGTTATTTATACATATATTTTCTAATTCTTATTATTTTTATTTTCTGTAAATTAATAATATTAATTCAGGATTCACTTATTACTGAATGACATTTAGAATAAATATTAATAGTAATTCATAAGTAATTCTGTCTGTTCGTGTTTCGAAGTGCCTTCATTATTATTATTGAGTTATTTATTTTTTTTTTTTATTTCTATCTTTATCTTCATATACATACATATATATTCGCCTGTATTCTATTCTTATTTTCTATGGTCAGTTCAAGATGTTCCTATCTAATTTCATTTACATTTTATCAACCGTCCCCCCTATAGAATAAAAATAATAAGTTTTTTTTTTCTTATTTTCTATTTCATTTGTATTCGCTGTTGAGATATTTTTACAATTTATTTTTCTACGTACCCTGTATAGCGGACGAAACTCATTCGATTGCTGGATGAGCGGCTAATTTTCATTTGTCTAAATAAACAATTTTCGACTTATTGGACCCGATTCGGATTTGAGCGTTTCGTTCTCCCAGCAGTTGTTCAATAACAAAAGGAGTATCTTAAACGATATCGAATTTTTTATCTTAACGGTAAACAAGGGCTCCTATTTTAAAGTTTTTGGGGTTCATTTTTTTATCATATTGTCTTGTTGATTCCCTTTTGCGTTTTAAAGTCGTTCTTGTGCATTCGCCTGGACCTGTACTTTCGTGGACTGCAGTATTGTATGAAAATACTGCGAAACGAAGCCATTCGTCCCAATTATGTGGACCTTCGAAATGACGAAGATATTCAATGAGGGTGTGATGGCTTCGCTCTACAGAACCTAGGCTGTATGGATGATATGCAACCGACTGTATTTTCTTTATTTTTAAAATTTTTCAAAAATTTTTAATTACTTTGCTCGTTAGGTTTGTTCCTTGGTCAGTATGGATTATCCGAGGACAGCCATACTTGGAGATAAAATTTTCGGCTATTGCTTGAGCAATAGTTGCTGAATCGGTCATTTTTAATGGAATCGCGTCCGAGTATTTTGTGAAAACACATTGAATAGTTAATATGTATTGATTTCCGCATGGTGTGACCGGGAGTGGACCGACAACTGATTCGTGAAATTCTTTAATTATTTTGTCGCACTCGTGAAAGGATGGGCTAATAATTTCTCCAGAGCAAAATACTATCTGAAGTCCAGATTCTTGGAAGTGCTGTCGAAACGTTTGTTCTATCTGAAGCCTGGAAATAGGTGCTATATTATTTCCTTTATTAGATATTTTTACACATTTTACACCTAGAGATTCCATTGCTTTTCTCAATGCCATAATGGCACTCGAAACAGAGTTTAAGAAAATCCTATCATCCTTTTCGTCAGTATCGCCTACTTTGTGATTTTTGTTAGCTATATTTAGGGGCTCAAGTAAATCATTACTTATCAATTTTTTGTTTATTTCGGATTCTAATAAACCATCAGAAGAAACAAAATGAGCAATATTTCCTTTACCCATTATGATTTTATCTTTAGGGTAGGATATGCAACTATTTAATTTTAATACTGGAGCGGATTCAATATGGGACACAATATCCATTTCAGTTGTTTTTACCCTTGAGCACGGAAACTTCTTTGCATTGGCCTCTTCACTCAATCCCAGAGTGAAGATGCTACCAACATTATAGACAGCCTCTTGACCTTCTGTCCCTTCCGTTCTCAGAGGAGGCATCAAGACGCTCGTGAGTTTTTCGGGCACATGCTTGTCGACTAGACCAGAATATGGGTTTACATACCCCGGTTCTGCATTTGTCCCTAACCAATTTTTTATGCATTGAAAGCCAAGAGAGCCCAATCCCCACAGTTTAGACCAATAATAATTACTGTGTTCGCCCTGATTACGGGGTCCCTGACGGCGACACTCAGCAGAATTTCCAGGCACATTATCCTGCGGAATCTGTTCCCGAGTGGCCCTTTTTTCTTTGAAGGCAAAATCGTCATTACCTTTCCTTCTCAGAGGTAATATCGTCATTACCTCTACCAAAATCAACCTCAGCTACCAAGTTTCCTCTGCTCAAAAATATCCACCCCAGCATCTCTGTTATTTTATCATCATTTTATTGATAATCCCCTCTATCCTGTTCGGATGACAGACGGGCATGATATAAACTCGCGAACTTAAAAACACGACCGTCAGCCAACGTTACAGGGAGAGAGGCCTCTGTCTCGAAGTTAGAGGGGTTTCTCAATTGTGCATCAGCATTACAGTGTATTTTTCCCGGTTTGTAGACGATATCATAGTCATACTCAAAAAGTTCAACCCTCCATCTTCCAAGTCTAGAGACGGGGTCCTTTAATTTATACAGCCACACCAAAGGTCGATGATCTGTGACCAAGGTAAATTTTCGGCCGTAAATATATGGTCGAAATTGTCTCACAGCAAAAACGATTGCTAAAAGTTCTTTCTCAATCGTTGAGTAGTTTAGCTCGGCATTCTGAAAAACTCGTGATGCAAAAAATATGGGGAGATCCTTTCCTATTATTCCTTGACTCAAAATGGCTCCTAAAGCAACATTTGAAGCATCTGTTGTGATTATAAATGGCTTCGAAAAGTCTGGATATTGCAATATTGGTTCGGAACATATCAAGTCTCGAAGAGTTTCAAATGCTTTTTATTCGACCTCTGACCATTTAAAGGTCACGCTATTCTTTAAGAGAAGGGTCAAGGGTTTTGATATTTTCGCAAAATCTGGGATAAATCGTCGATAATAACTGACGAAACCTAGAAATTGCTTGATATGCTTCTTTGTTTTTGGGGTGGGGAAATTTCTTACTGCTTCTACTTTTCGAGTATCAGGCTTTACGCCTTCTTGAGTGATAATGTGGCCTAAGTATGATATCTCGTGTTTTAAGAAATAGCATTTTTCAGGCTGAAGACTTAGTCCTGCATCTCTTAAGCGAATCAGTAAAGCTCTGAGTTTCCTGGAATGTTCTTCTAGATTTTGAGCATAGATGACAATGTCGTCCATATATACGAAGAGTTCACTACCTTGTAGGCCCGAAAGAACTTGATCCATTACTCTTTGAAAGGTAACTGGAGCATTTTTTAAGCCGAATGGCATACGAGTATATTCTAAGTGACCATATGGAGTGAAAAATGCGGTTTTCTCTTGAGATTTGGGATGCATAGGAATCTGATGGAAGCCTACTGCAAGTTGCATCACTGAGAAGTATTTAGCTCCTCCAAGCTGATCTAATATATCGGTAATGTTTGGGAATGGATAGGCATCAGCTATTGTCTTATCATTCAAAGCGCGATAATAAATTACCATTCTCATTTTTTGTTACCCTTTGAGTCTAACTTTTTGGGATCAATTAAGAGAGGTGAATTGTAGGGCGAAATCGTGGGTTTGATTATTCCTAATGCAAGTAGGTCATCGGTTTGTTTGCTAATTTCTTCCTTGTGGATGTGGGGATATCGATATTGTTTCACGTTTATCGGGGTTTCATCTGTAGTTACAATTTTGTGTTTAACAACATTTGTGGAACCTAGTTTATCTTCTGGTAACCTAAATTGCTTGGAGAATTCAAACAGTAAGGGTAATAAGCTTTCTTTTTCTTCCTCATTAAGATCATCAATATCTATGATCTTCTGAATTTCGAGGAGTCTTAGCTTGTTCCTTTTGTTTATCTTTTGCAGTCCCTAAAGTTTCAGATGAGACAGGAATCAAGTCATATTCTTCTAACTATAGATACCGGGTCCACAGAAGATTCTAGGTATGTACCCTTCTTTAAAGTTTGTATTTTTTAATATGACTTGAACTACTGCTTTTGCTCTTGCGGGTAGTTTGATAGAGGTATGGGATAAAAGAGGGAAGTCTTGACCTCCGAGATGAACGCAATCATCGACAAAATTAAGAATGGCATGGTGCTGCCTCAAGGCTTCTACACCTAAAATTCCGTTCTGCAAAATTGGGAAGGATTTCAAAACCACTTAAAAGGGAGTCTCCAACCCTTTCACCTAAAGTGTTAACCATATCCGAGCCAATCCAAATTAGATTATAAACGCCTCTCTTATTTACCCATACTCGCGGATCTAGTATATTTTCTTTGATGATGTTCACGCTTGATTCCGTATCTACGAGCAAGGTTGCCCTACTTTTCGTTAGTGAAGAATTTTCTAAATTGATTACTGGTACTGAACCCGATTCTTTTTGGTGTTTGAGGATGAGAATGACCCGGTTTGATCTTCGTTCGATTTCAGGGTCATCGAGCCTCCGTTTCTGCGACCCTGTTTTTCGTTTAGACTTTTCGCGTTTTCTTTTTAGAAATTTTCTTTAATTTTCGTGTTTTTCCTTAACGCGACAGTCTCTAGTTGTGTGATTATTCGTGTAGCAATAATCTCATCCCTTATTTCTGTCCTCATTATTTTTTTCTACTTTATTTTCTGTTTGACAAAAACGCCTAATGTGCCCATATTCTTTGCAACCATAGCATTGAGTTGATTCGCGTGATGGAAAATTCATATCTTTTGTGTCGTTTTTATTCCGGATAAGTGCAATTCCTTTAAAATTTCGTCCGCTATTTCCTAATGTTACATCAGGGATTCTCGTTTCCGATTTAGAAAAATGAATACGATTCCAGCTTTTTCACATTGGAGATCTGCCTGATTCACAAGTGCAATAGCGGTTTCTAGCGAATTTATATCCTTTTCTCGAATTTGTGAGTAAACATCTTTATCTAATCCTCTAAAGAAATGTCCTATCGAGGTTATTCTGCAGGCTTCACATATGCCAAAAGCTTTTTCAATAAGGGTATTTTCCATAACTTGGGTCGTGAGTTTATTTAAAATCTGATTTACTGGCGCTCCATATTTAGGAAATGATTCGTTCGGCATTCTTACAACGTTAGTTAAGTCTTGCAATAATTGACTCGAGTCTTTTTGTGGAGAATAAATTTGCTCTAGAGTCTTTAAAATTTCTTCCAATTGCATTCCGACGCGATCTTGGATATGAATACAAGCTTCGCCCGAGATCTTATTCCTTATTAACATTGTCAAGTAAGTCATCTCCAAGGGAGTAACCATGGAAATTGCGGATCGACAATATTCAACGAACATTTTAACTGACATGTTATTTCCGTCGAATGAAGGAATAATATCTTGAACGATTTTTGATATTTTACTAGGGTCAGGAGTACCGGCAAGAGAAGAAAAAAGATTTGAATGATGGGGGTAGATGGACATTTGAGTATCGGGTCTTGATGATAAGCCACCACTGGACCAACCTTCACTTACACCACCTGTTGAAGTACCTGCACCTAGGTTGTTATCAGGGGGTGGCGGATTATTATTTCTGCTCGCCATGGCTAGATCAGCCAAATCTTCGGAAATTGAATTAATTTCGCTCTCCACGTTAGGGTTCGTGGTGGTAGTATAGGAACTTGGTACCGCGGCGTTTATCGGCACTTCCTATAAAGACATATCTATATGTCTATAGATATATGTATGTAGAGGTAATTAAGGTTCACTAAAATACTTTATATAATTAACAGTTCTTTATTAATTAACTAACGCCTTGCACACTGTTAATTGATGCACAACCGACTCTCACTATATCTCTGACCGAAGTGACAAAGTAATGAAGAAAGTATGGCGGTCTCTACGCAGAGCGAGGAGAGGGGGTGACTTGCAAATTGTAATTCTCGGCCGTAGAACACAAAGTTGTAGTAGAAGGGAAACTCGATTTTTAGATTAAATGTATGATCCCTACAGTAGTTATGCCAACATTTCTGTCATTATTTTGCCTACCACCTCTAGTTTTTCTACTACGTGTAACAGACATTTTCTATTTAATTTGAGACTCAAGGTGTACGATTTTAATATTTTAGTATTAGAATATTTACTAAGATTAAAAACGGAAATCAATAAAGGATCCGAAAGTTTTATAATAAATTTATATATATTTATTTTTTGAATCTGGGCCTTGAGAATCAAAATTTCACACCAAATATAATTATAATCTTTTGTTAAAATGACTTACACTTTCTGGAACTGATCCGAGAATGGTCACACACTCACGCACACTGTTTATTCTTTCTTCTATTCTTGAATTGATGGCGATTATTTGGAGTCCTCGAGTGTCCTGCGAAGTCCTTGCTGCTCCAGTGGTACCGTGGATCCTCATTTGATTCGTCCTGCGGTGCCGTAACCCTTCACGGGCCGGGAGTCGGCTTTCTATTTTCCTCTCGCGAATTTCTCGCACAAACGGATCCAAAGGCTACTTAGTCCACCCAGGGTTGTGCGTCGGTACTCGAAAAACATTAAAGGCGTTTGAATTTGGTTCTAACTTTCATCAACTATCATCAAATCACAAAGGTTCAAATTCTCGCGGTGCAGCCAATCCCACAACGCTGTCATCAATTGTTATGTCGCCAGTTTCTCTACGGTTGAAAGATTTCCCCTAGACCGAACGATGATTGGCGAATTCTCCAAGTTCGGTGGCTGCTGACGTCGATTTGAAAATCGACTACCGCGAAACAATTATGATTGAAAATTATAGTAATAGTTCAGAGATTAATAAAGTGAACCCCAGATCATTGATATTATTTTTAACTTTAATAATTCTTATACAATTCTTTATAAAGCAAAACTTGTATACAATTCACTACGTCTAAACGACTTAAAGGTAGATGATGAACTGATGAACTGAGAATGTCGTCCTGTCTAACCGCCCGCTCTGCACGGTAGCTCTCCGTCGGACTTGCTAGTTGGGTGGGGAGGGTTTTGAAGCGTGTACATTTTAAGATAGTGCAATAAAAGATGGGAAAAACCCAGACTAGATATTTTCTCCAAACTTGATCCTTTTTTTTATGGAGGGTCGAGGTACTGTTTTTCTAAGCTAGGTCGAGAGTTTTACATATGAAAAATCTTAAATCCTAACGTTGGAGAATTCCAGTATTTTAACCTTATTTTATAAAGGTAAATTTAATAGTGGGAAAATCCCAAAACATTATCCCAATTGTAAGGAATTCCTAAGGTCAATAACACTATAAATCACTTAAAACTAATAATATCAAGAGTAAGCTGTAACATGACTGTTACGTCATGCCCCCTCGGTCTCCATGCATTGGGTCGGCACTGTCCGACCGGTGGACCGATGTTCGGCGGGGTTAGCCGAAGTTAGCCGACGCGAAGCGTCTGGTCGCTCGCTCCGGCCTCACTCCTGTCCGTGGCTCCGAAGTGCTAACTGCCGTGTATTTGGGATTAGCCGAGTTTCCGCCCGTCGAGGATGACGTGGCCGACTATCTGTTTAACCATTTCTGGAGCAGGCGCGAGGCCTTTGATATTCTCGTTCGCACGATTGTGCCATCACGTAAGTTAACCTAAATAAACACTGTATATATTTCAATCGAAATACTTCCGCATTTCTGCTCATTTCTCCTCTCACGGTCACTTTCCTCCATCCCGTGGAATAATCCAAACTCCAAAAATTATAAAGCAGTATTAGATTTATTTATATTGGTAACTTTAATTCAAATGTTCGCGCGCATATGACGTTAAAGTATGATGGCGTCGACTTCAGGAAAGTCGCACGTCGTAACAGGCAAGAGTTCTACCAGCCGGCTTTTCCTGCCACCCGCTGGCTACTCATTACGTAATCGCAAGTGCTTAAAAGCTGAAAATCGACACAATTTCGATCAGTTCGTTCAGGAGCAGCAAGTCTGTACTCGGTGAAATTCATCTGGTCTCTCTGCTAGCGGGCTACCACCATATCAGAGCGACCGGGATGAAACCTGGTCGTCTTCTTCAGGAACATACACTAGGTGTACGACTGGCAGGTACCCCTACGGTCGTGTGCTCAGATAAAGGATACTTCGGCTCTCACCGACTTGTTCTAGGTCAACCTGGGGATGACTTCTAGGACCTGGAGGAATTAAAACGCCTAAAGAAAGAAACTACCTGATACCTGACCAGCGGTCACCCCCATGGCCAGTTATTAGACGAAGAGGGTACGCCAGCCCAAACCTGGCCTACCCCTGGTTCACTCCTGTCTCTCACCAGCACTGTCCTAAAGAATCTGCCTCATCTTTCTCTCTCACCGCACCGTACCGCATACCGTTTATTAGAGAGAAGGTTTCAGAAGATAACACCTGTCTCGACCGCTAGTGATACGTGACTTACGTAAACGTCACTAACTATTATAAGATTGTTATTCTAATTCTATTATTCCTTTTCTAAAAACGACATGCATTTCAGACAACTTCATATTGCATTCCTCATTATGTGATATCTTTTAGCTAACTTCATGCATAGTGCGCTAACCTTATCTGTCAATTTATATGATGCGCGAATTTAATTTGTCATTTCAGTTTCCATAGGCGAAAAACGCGTGCTCAAGCGCGCATCTAATCTCGTATTAATAAATTTCAGAGATTGTTCAAATCAAGGAGAAAATACCAAAACTGTCTGATTTAGATAAGTACTTTACATATTTCATATGTCAGTATCATGGCATTAGAATTTTTAATTTTTGTCTTAATTTTTTGTCTATTGAAGTTGTAGTAGAAATACATTACAGGCTTAATTCTGAACATAATGAGGAAACAATAGTGTCCCAAACATAGGTTTTAAAGCATTTTTAATTTTTTTTTAATTTGAATTGTCAAGATCACAGTTATCTGAGAATATCAGAAACAATATTAGAATGAAGCAACTGCTATCCCTGTTAAATACACTTTGAAAAATATAATTATAATTTATATACAATTTACTGAAAATTAGTCAAATATTTCTTATAATATGCATATATAATTATTAAAGTCATGTGCAAATTTATTTTGTCCATATTTCATTCAGATTATCAATTTATTTAAGGTAACCAATTTGTTAAAAATATATAAATTATGTTTAGGAATCACAAAATGTATTAAACCCAATTCAGTTTCATGTGATTCAAATTGAGGATAATACATTACACGTAAAACCAATTTAAATTTGTTGAATTCAAATTATTTGATCTCTGCAGTGCAAAATTGAATTCATTATCATGAGAGGATCAAGTTTACTACTTAAGATAGTCAAATCTTGCGCGCGCAACCGTTTCCGATTTGTCTTACGCGTCATTTTTCAGCATGATTACTCTAGCACTTAGGAATTTTACTATCCAGGATAATCAAGTTTACTATCCGGGATAGTGAACTTGATTATCCAATTTTTTACACTTCACAGATAGTAGACTACACTATCTGGAGAGCTGTCCCATAGTTAACATTTACTGACTGACCATCTAGATATTCAAACTGACTATCCTTCTTTCTCCGTGTAACTAGGTATATTAAAATTAATAGAATTATCTCTACTTTTACGTTAAAATCTCAATATTTTGATTTTATTCTATTAAAGCATTCATACCGGGAAGTTCCACAGCTAACCTGCTAATCCAGAATCAAATGAGAGATGTAACGAGATGTAATCTTCCTGGTCATTTATGTGCGCGGGATTCACATCTGTTGACCTTGACCATTATTCTCTTCGGGCCTTTGCAATACGGAACAAACGTCGGTTTCAACTATTGTAAGTGTGCTGTGAGTGTGTGATTTTCCAGTGAAGAGGATTATTGTCTGATGATCAATTTAAAAGCTCATCTACTCCAATCAGCTGACTGGTTGTATGCAAATAACCTGGGACATTGTGCGTGAAGTTTAGTGCGGAAAGAAAAGGTAAATTTCATATATGGGTCATTCCATACAAAATTTACAATCAAACATTTATTTCGCGGGAAATTTTTTTACATTCTCATCAGAGAAGGTATTCGATTTGTGTAAAATTTGATCCCCCCAGTTTTTGTCAAACGTCCACGTTTTGCAGGGGCGGTTCCTGTCAAGGGGTTTGGGGGGGCACGAAATAATTACCCTTCCCCCTCCACTCTCAAGCGAGGAGGTTAATAATAATTAAAAGAAAAAACATGTTTTACCAATGTGTCTGTCTGTCTGTGTGTCTGTAAATTTTTAGTTTGTGAGCACGATAAGTTTCGAAAGAATTGACCGATTGAATTGTCCTTTGATATACTCTTCTGGTGTCCTAAAATGAAGGTCAAGTTCGTTGGCCAGCCATATTAGGTAAAAATTCAAAAAGTTGGAGGATTTTGAAAAACTTTGAAACCACTTTTTTTTAATTTAAAAATTCTAATGACGAATGTTCGTAGTACTCAAAAAGTCGAACAATTTTTCTTAATGACTTTTTTGGATGAAAAAAAATGTAAAGACTTATAACATTTTAAAAATCCAAAAAAATGAAAGAAAACTTAAATTAGAAATAAAAATAGGCTCGATTTGAAAAAAAAGTCTAAAGATGGAAAATGTTTCTTTTTGAACTCTGTATAGGATCGGCATAAAAAATTTTGAATTTCCGTAAAAAATCGAAAATTCAAATTTTGAGCCAAGTAATGTTAGATGCAGAGAAATTGATAAGGAACACAGTTATTGGTCTTAAAAATATCTACAAGTTCCTTTGGCAATTTTGCAGTGGGATTAGTAGTTTTCGTTTTAATCATGAAAAATATTATTAAACAGAGTCGAGCGCAAAGCGCGAGTGTCCTGGTGAGAATGTGCTCCTTAAGGTAGTTGTGCCAAAATCGAACCTTTCTTAGGAATTGTCTAAAATTTTCAAAATATGTAGAAAATATTATTATCTAACCATGCTCGAATTTTCAGGTTAATCGTGTGTTTCTAAAATCAAATATTTTTAATTATGTTCAGTACTTTTTGCATGGGTCTCCTATAGCTACCATGGGCAATTGCCACATTATGAAGTCTAGTATGAAAATGAATCTTACCATTGTGCTAAAAAACTACAGATGTATAGTAAAATATCGTGTGGATTTTATGAAAAAAAAATCAAAATTATTGTGCGTTTAGTATAAAAGATATAATATTGAAAAGACTAATATTTCTGTTCTCGCGAGACACATGGTGGGGGTATGCAGTGACGATGTGGCAACACTGAGATGACATTTCGACGATTTTGACAATACTATTTTGCGGCTATAAGTGCATCACCACCATTTTCTCTGAGAATTAAATGGCAGTGTTGCCAATATCGTTCCCATACGAACTATGACTGTGAATGTGTGTATACGTATATAGGATGCTTCTATGTGATTATACAATCCTAGTCAAAATTTTTGACCAATGGTTAGGAGAGAACATGTGATATCTTACATCTAACTGAGCATAAACTTTTGAGTGTTTTTGCCGCGAGACAACTACATTAAGGTCGATAGACCTTCAAGTAAATTAGTTTTCGTTTGCATTTCCTGTGATAGTAATTTAAATAAAAACATATAGGCGCAAGCGCGCAACACGGAGCGCAACTATCGAACCATATTAGACCCTCCGTGCGCCATAGGCGCACTCATTTTTGCGAGCAAAGCGCGCACAATCAGAATGTGCCCGCGAGGCAGGCAAATTTTTTTTGTGTTTTTGGTCGAAAATATTGTACACGCATTTTTTTATTTCGACATGATATTGAAAATTTCGAAGTTGTGAATTTTCAAACTTTTCACGCTCAACAAATGTACGTCTAAATATTTACATTGAGTACAGTAAAAGACAGACTCTGCAATTTGGTTAACTTTGAGATGAATGATCTTCCTTTTCATAAATTAATTGTTCTATCTAGGCACAACTTTGGTGCCATTGTGCTAAATACAATAGAGGCCCAGCAGCTGAATTCTAACCGGCATAACCTATCCAAGTCCCGATTACAGATATACGCCGAATATGCACTTGCATTATGGCCGGGACGCGACTCTGTTCTGTATCTACCATGTAATTTATGGTATCCACACGGCACGTCGCGTCGCATAGTATGCTGCTGCTAATGCTGCTGCAGTCAGAATCACGAGCAATCAGTATCATCGCCGATTCACATTCATCAAAATATTGATGATAGCAGCATAGCTGTAGCGACTATAGAATATATACCTCCGTAATCGTTCATTGATTTTGTCAACAAGAAGTAAGGGAACCTGAATAAAAATATAATCTCGTTAAAAGACCAGTTTTTTCTATTTTGATTTTTTTTCAGGATGGAAATTACCCCCAATTGGCTACGCTCCGAGAGTAGCGCTGTTTGAATGATATTGAACTAGGTTACACCGTCGAGTGTAAGTATAGCTACGCGCGCGTAGAACTATTGGGAGGAGCAAATCTTGCGCCTCGAAGAGAGCAAAAAAGCAGGGTTGTCATTGAAGCAAAAAAGAAAAACATAACCCAAGAGCTTAAATCTAAAAAGAAAACAAATGAATTTTATAAGCCTAAACTCGACGGTGTAAATCGGCTCATTATCCTATTTCAATTGAAGCTTACAGGATAGCGCCCTTTAGGCTCTAATGCGGGACAAATCTAATCTAACTTTTTTTTCGATTTTTAAGGGGGTATCCTCATATAAATCGATCGAAAGATCGATTTTTTTTTTGCATAAATTGAAAGTACAAAATTTCAAGAACACTCTGTAAAACTTTGCGATCCTACTTCTGAAAAGTATTGGTGTATAGGATGCTTGCCGATGTTGAGTTCAATCTTAACAACACCATTCATAGCACGACTGTTACCCCCCGAGGGCATGAATATGCCCCAAAATCTATTTTCCCTAAAATTTATTTGACCAAAAATTTGTTGATAGAATAGCAATTTGCTATAAATTTTATATTTCCGAATTATCGGTTGACATAATTTTTATGTTATCGAATTATAATTAGACATAATTTTTACAATACGCAATTAGCATAAGTTTAATTTTTCCGAATAAACATTTGACCCAATTTTCATTTTTCCGAATAACAATTCGACATAATTTTTATTTACCCTCACTGCCATTTGTCATAATTTTTATAATACTGAATTACTAATTATTTTCCGAAAGAGCATCTAACCTAAAATTCATTTTACCGAAACACCATCTGTCATAATTCCCATCTGACCGAAATCCCAAGTAACAGAAATTTCATTCTTCCTAAAATGGCGTCCGACAATTTGATTGGCAGTCTTGTAATAGACTGTGAGTTTCTGTGAATAGTGTGACCAACCATTTTTTATGAGGCACATTGCGTATGCTCGACAGCTAGAATTTTGGAGATTTTCTTTAAATTTAATAATTATTATTTTTGAAAAGATCAGAGATTTGCTTTATTTTAAATAGAAGAGACTAAATTCTTGTGTTGGATAGGTTTTTGGGTAAGAGAAACAAATAATACGTTAAATAACAAATCCCTATAATGAGGAAGTCAGCTGCCCAAAACAATAAAAAAATATAATTAAATACATTTAAATAAGCGAAATATATCATATAATTACAAAATTATATGTTCAATCAAAAACGAGTCATAGAAATACCGTCAAAATTCACACATATGAAATAGAATATGTTGGACAGGAAATATCTCAATATTCAAATAATCAGATAGAATCAGTTCAATGGGAACTATTATGACATTGCATCAATATACACAGATAATCAATCAATAATCTCACACAGTTTCAATACACAATAAGTAAACAGGCCAGCAGAAATCAATTACGAAACATTCATTGCAAGTAAATAAGACAAATAAATATGAGAGCAAACAATCATTCGAATTCATGTTCCTCTGAGAGGGACTCACGCTACCAAACTTCGTTGAATTCGTGGATGAGACGACGAGTGATTAAAAGAACGGATTCTAGGCGATATATATTGCGTCTGTTCTGGAATAGATTAACAATATAAAGATAGCAACGATGACCCATAGCCTCGGACCTAGATTCGAATTATACTTCTCTGCTGAACTTCAAGACCAACGAAACCGTCAACCTCTCATGAAACAAAGACAAGATTTAATCCACCACGCTATAACAAATTAAATGCACATAACACGAATTAGCACTATCACCCTATTTAACACTATGAGATCGAGAATTAAGTTTTTCACAACTATTCACCTTAAAACTTGTCGGTATCGGCTTCAAGCGTAGCGGATTATTAGAAAAGATGTTGTTCCCACAAAAGGGAAAATTGTTCTGTTAATCAGTACTCAGCTCGCTCGCTTGACACCTTAAGATTTCCCCACTTTCATCAAATCATGTGTAAGGTGATAGGCCGATCGTTTTACGTCATTCATTCAACTTTAAATGAATATAGCGCGCTAAATATGACATACATGTAACAATAGTAATGAGGATAAGAGGATATGAATAATAATTGTTTGTAAATAATATCTTTCCTTTTATTCAAAACAAATTCATAAACCGAGTACAATCTCAAGATTAACTTTTGTGACAGTGGTATCCTTTCACTCTGCTTGGTAAATATTAAATAATAATATGATTGGATTCAAGTTAAATAAATTATGTAATTTGTGCACATTCCAATTTTGTATACTAACTATTTGAATTAATAAAGCCGATATTATTAAAACAAATAAAATCCGAGAAAATTTATAGAATTTTTTAATGTACATAAATGATTATATAATCAACAATTTTTTTTTGAGATTTTTTAAATACAGGGTGTGATGTTCGAAGCGAAAAATTAAAATATTTAAAAATTTTATCATATAGTTACAAATAAAAATTAAGACTCTCAGTGACAAAAAAGAGAGCAATTTTTTAAACACGCCGGTTTTGAGCCCATGAAGCTTCAGCTGCCAATCTTAAGTCTGGAAGAATCCAAAAGAAAAAAATTATACTTTCAATATATATTTTTCCTCCATATTTTATATATAACTTATGTTTAATATTATTTTTATGCATAATTGTTTCATATGGACAGTAGGGTCTTAATCAGTCCAGAATTTTAAATTGCCTGCTGTTTTGTCACTTTCAGAAGTGTGAATAAAAAATTGTTCTAAGTGGTGATAGCAGTAATAGTAAGATAGTTGCGGAGGAGTAAAATGCGCTGATGGTGGGGGACTGTTGGCCACCACCACAGGGAGTCCACTTGGGTTCGATTTTCAGGTATCCGTTGGCGAGTCGTGAATCGCCCTTTGAAAATATTTATCAATCTATGTCCCGTTTTAAACCCCTATAGAGCCGGCTAGAAACCAACAACTTTGATTTAAGGAATCACATATAGGGTCATATTAGACCCAGGTAAGAGACCGCAAAGCGATTTGCAAACATTTATCAATCTTTGTCTCTTTTTGAACCCATATACACCCTGCGAAAAACTCATACCTCTGGTTTGAGTACTCACGTAGATAGAACCAGAATAGACCCGTACGAAAGACCGCAATGAACATTAAAGATTAATTTCTATATAAAAACCCTGGAGGACTAAAGCATAATCTGTTTGGTCATCATTTATGTAAGGGAGATCGGAGGGTTGTGAGACACAGGGGGTCGTGAGACACGTTTACAGCTCTGAAATGAAAAGCGTGACATCTACCGGGTGAATGCTAAACTTCTTGCTTGTTTTCAATCCCCATTTTCATATGACAAATGTCACATACAGTTGTATGATCGAAAGTTTTGTAGACTGTTCACTTTTGCAATGTTTTCACTTTGTTGTACAAACTAATTACAACAGTGCATGTATACTAAACATTTCTTGGTGAGTAGCCTTTTGACACAAGAAACGAATTCGGCTTAAAAATTCAATACATCCATAAAGCAGTGTCCAAATTGAAAATATAGGAACTGGGGGGTTGTGAGACAATGTTTTCGAGGGGTTATGAGTCATGCGGTAATCTAAGAACGTAAAATCATATGTATTTTATAGCGGAGGTATATCGCATTTTTTATACAACCCAAAGTTTAATGCTACTTTAAATATTTTTATGAATTCAATGTTGAATTTTTAATTGTTAATTAATGCGTCCATTGTGAATTTTCTGATTAACCTAATACTCTTTTAATTCACCTTTCGCCTTTTTATCATCACTTCCAAATTATTTCAACATTATTAATATTGTAAACTACAAAGAAAGCCTTTTTAAAGATTAAAATAGAAACTATTTTGATGAATAGGCCATTTTCTTTCTAATAAGTTTCTGTCTCACAAGTCCCCCGAACATTTCGAAAATCCAGAAAAAACAACTTTTGGTCAGGCAGGCAAAACTAAGGCATCTTTCTAAAATTTCAACTAATTAATCTCTTGTCTAAGTGTAGTTACACTAAATAATAGTTTAAAAAATTTAATGGTCAGAAAAATGGCTTTTCTATTATATTTTTGGTCCAAAAACAAAACCTGTCTCATAACCGCCCGATCTCCCCTACTATAATGATTAATTTCTATTACCAAGTCTCCATGATGAATCCTCTTACACACGGAGAAAACATATATCTATTCTAAAAAGATGATTGAGTCGAAATCGAAATATCATAACGCCTATTCCGCACTCCTGATTCGTCGTGTAAATATCGATAGTGATTTTCGACAATCGATACTTGCCGAATCGTAAATTATATACGTGAATTTAATTTGAAATTTTGAATTTGCTTTCGTTAATAATCATTTTGTCACTAGTCTAAACTTGAAGTACATTGAAAATCTAGGAATTTGAAGGAAATTTTATGGAATTTTTAAAGATTTTATGGGAGATAATGGGATTTTAAATGTTATCATACAATTTTAAAGAATTTCAAGAAGTTCTTGGGAATTTTTAGAATTTTTGACGACTTTGATCAGATTTTAATCGGACTTCAAGGTACTTTTATGACTTTTAAAATATGTATTTCTGGGATTTAAATAAGGAATTTAAAACTTTATAGGGAGTTTTGTTGAGGAATTTCAAAAGCTTTTATGATTTTTAAAAGATTTCGAAGGTTTTCGTCAAATTTTAAGGGTTTTCAAGAAATTTTTCGATTTCTAAAAGATGTTGTGGACGTTTTATTGGTTTGGTTCTAATTTTATTGGTTTGGTTCTAATAATTTACATAAAAGTATTTCGAGAGATTTTTCTGATTTTTAAAACATTTTGTGAAATTTTAAATGCTTTCATGGAATTTGATCAAATTTCTAATGATTTTAAGGGATTCTAAATGTGAAGGAATGTCAAGAGGTTTCTAGGCATTTTTAGAGATTTTCACTAATTTTAACATGAATTTCAAGAGATTAATGATTTTGAGTGGTTTTTATGAGCATTTTTAACAATTTTTAAGTACTTTGTACGAAATTCAAGAGATTTTTAGGATTATAAAAAATATTTTGTAAAATTTTATGGGATTTTAAGATATTTTGTGAAATTTTATGGAATTTTAAAAGCTTTGTAAGAGTTTTATGATGTTTTAATGAATTCGAAATATTATCCTGAAATTTTAAGGAATTTTATAAGATTTCTAATAATTGTAATTCATTTCGAGAGATTTTTCTGATATTTAAATGAGTTTGTGAGAATTTTAAAGGATTTCATGGAATTTGATAAGATTTCTATGTATTATTTTTAAGGGATATAAAATTGTCACGGAATTTCAAAAGGTTTCCATGAATTTTTAGCCATTTTCATGAATTTTAAGCGATTTCGCAGGTTTTCAAAGGTTTCTTGCAATTTTTAGAGATTTTTACGAAGTTTATCATAGATTTTAAGAGATTAGAGAAATATAATATAATAAATTATAGAATATTGAAAGAGAATGTAAATGCGCGTGCGAAGCGCGCATTCGTTCTTGTGTTGAAAATAATCAACATTCTGCGGAAAATAACCAAGTAATACTGCTAATATAGCACCTGAAAACTTCGTTGTAAAATTTAACCAAGTTATATTGGCTAACATTTTTTGATTAAAATTAGTAGCCTACTATGTTAACGCGTAACCAATGTACTTGGTTGTTGCAACCGACTGCCTCTGATGCGCTAACAAACCCACTCGGTTGTGACATGTATGTCATATTTGGCGCGCTTTATGGTATTTAAAATGGATGAGTGTGACGTGTAATATGAACGTAGCCTATCACCTTATCGTCCAAATTTAAAGAGTAGGGAAAATTGCGTTTGGTGAATGCGTGACAATTCATCGGTCTCTTTAATTTGATCAGTTGAGCCGTCAACATTGCAGAGCAGAATCAGCATCACGCTGGGGCCCACCAATGAAAGCCTACAGGTGAGCACAGGACTCGAATGTTATTCATAATAAAAAGTTCTAAGGTGATAGGATAAGTGTTACAAGTGTGTGTGATCTTTTACTGTTACAGTGTGGCGCTTATTTATGTTTGATTCCGCTGTTATTGTTTCCTATTGGATTTAACATATATGATTTTCTACCATTGATGTTCATGGATGTTTGGAGATTCTTGGGAATTGTTGAGATCGCTTAATGGTAGACGAGGCCTCACGAAGTTTTTGCCTAGTTTCGAGAATATTTTACCAGTATTTTATCTGCGCTAATTTGAGTGAGTACTATCGCAATTCTTGTCTTCTTCTGAATTTCCCTCTCCATTGATGTTTATATATGTCTGATTTAATGTTGCGAATATTATTTTATTATTGAATGTTTGGTATGTTTTTGACATACCCAGATAACAATGCGTGCGACGCACGTCACCCGCATTGTGTGATCGTCATGCAATGCGTGTGAAAACGCCTGCACTTCGGCAGCAGTGCATGACGGCCACTTACATGCCTGCGTTATGAGTCGCATTTCGTTCGCACGAAATGCGCGCAACATGGTTATATGGTGCGAGCTTTATTAGTCGCATTTCGCTCTCATGAAGATCCGTGCTCATGCGCACAACGCACGAGTCGCAACTTGCACGATAGGTTCGCCTAGTGGCGTGTGTGTAGACGAACGTAATCTCTCATGTGTGTTCCGAAAAATTGGATATAATATAATTATTCTTTGTTTTGCGATACTAAGTTGTCGAGTGTGTGAGCGGGAGTCACATCCCAGCTAGCATACTTCATTGTACCCTCGGAGAGCGCGGGTGGATACCTATTCAGTAAGGTGCTCTGGTAAGGTGACCTCTCTCGTCGGCCGACGCGTGGCGTCGGCCATTGTTGTGCCGTGTGGCGCGCGGGCGTTTTTCTTTTTTCTTTTTTTCCCCTCATTTCTCTCTTGTTCCCTTTAATTTCTCATCATAAATCTTTAATTCTTCGCTAGTCCCGGGAGTCATGAACTCCGATCAGGGCGAGATTCCTGACACAGGGGGAGGGGTCAACCTAAACCCTGAAAACCGCGGTAAAAGTCCTCTCGAATTCGAATTCGACGACACCAACGCCGCGGATGCCCTCCTTGCATTCTCCAAACCTGTGCACAAGAAAGCCAGGAGACGCCTAGATTTCTTTAGCTCGGACCAAAGTCCGGACAAATCCAAACGCCAGAAAGGGTCTCAAAGCCCCCAATCCCAAATCAACGATGCTGCCAATGTACAACTACCGGGTGATGATTCTTGGAGCATGGAGGCGTGTGGGTCGGAGCTGTCAGAGTCTTCTACTCAACCAGCTCATCCTCCCGCGAAACGCGATTCCATCATTCAGGATGACACTACTCGAGATCGCGACCCTTTTAATATTATCGCTACTACCCCCAATAGCAACAGGAAGGGCCCCTCAACTGCCCACCGATACAGTGAGGGCCTCAAAGGCGATTGTAAAGTCCTAATTCAACGTGACCAATCTTCGACAGATGCTAAGAAACCCTTAAATGACATGACTCTAGCTCGTTTTTTCAACTCAACCTACAAAAACACGATAAAAGACGTTAAAGCGAACGGTTTCGCAAAAGTGACAGTTTCGTTAAACTCCGGACGCGCAGCCAACCGTCTCTTAGACGATACCACACTGAAAACGAATGGACTAATAGCATTCAATCCCGCGAATTTCGTTTCATGCCAGGGAGTTATTCGCGACATCCCCCTTGATTTCACTATTGACGAAATCAAGGACAACGCTGAGATCATTGGTCCCTTGAGGGGTTCTTCTTCTGTTCTAGAAGTCCGACGTCTCAACAGGAAAATAATCAACAAAGACACGCAAAAAGCCGAAATAGTTCCCTCCCGCTCAGTCCTGCTAACTTTTAAAGGTACTTCCCGCCCAGACAGGATAGCTTTGTACAGGTCTTCCACCGCTGTTCATCACTACAACCCACCTGTTATACAATGCCACAAGTGTTGGAGATTTGGCCACGTTAGCTCTCAGTGTCGCTCGGCCCCCCGTTGTGTACGCTGCGGCGGCCCGGGTGAACATGATACGAGCAACCCGTGCCCAAGTGCATCACCGAAAGCACCTAAGTGTGTGAACTATAACAGTTCTCACTTGGCTACCTCTAGAGATTGCTCGGAATATCAATTCCAACAGGACTTCCGCTTATACGCAGCTGACCATAGCCTCTCCTACAACGAAGCTAAAGCGTTTCTCCGTCCAAAAAAGGTCTCCTCAACTGCGACTTCAGATCGCAACTTTTCCTCCACTGTCAACTTCTCCCAATTTCCGGAGTTTGGAGATGTCCCAACCCCATCACTGCACTACCCCAATAATAGCTCGACCGCGCTCAAAAGCTTCTCAGAGGTTTTGAGCCACGCGCCCCCTCCTTCGAGAACACACTCAAAACCCACAAACTCTAGACCTCAACCTAACGCCAAAAAGCCAACACCCACTTCCTTTTACCCTCTGTTCAATAACGGAAGATCGGAAGATGTCTCACCTAGAGGCAGCGCATTGCGAAAGCTACCACCTGATCCTCCTTTAGAATCACGTCCACCTTCGCCGAACCCTTCCGATGCCATTCCTTTTATTAATAGCATTCTGGCAGCCCTCACAGGTCTGATGGGAGCACTTGCCTCCGGAACTTCATTGAGTTCCGTAGAGAGTCATGGCTTGCTTACTCAACTCCAAAACTGCGTTAACTCGCTATCTTATTCACTAATTCCCTCACAAAATGGCCCAAATTAATAATTTAAATATCATGCAGTGAAACTGTCAAGGGTGACCTTCTTAACATCTCCCATGACTTTGATATCATACTTCTTTGCGAAACATTTTTGAAACCTGACAAAAGATTCGATCTCAAACACTTTAATATCATTAGAGCGGATAGATTATCAAATAGAGGCGGTGGTTTGGCCATAGCCATTCGTGAGGGTATATCCTTCTCAAGAATCTCTTCCATAGTTAACGTGGAGAACGAGCTCGAGACGTTAGCGGTGTCAATAGGTTCCTCCATGGGTGAACTCCTGATTGTTTCAGTCTATAGAGTTCCCTCATCGGACAATAAAATTCCTAGCAGACGCTGGACGGCGTTCTTCGACTCTGTTCTCGCAGTTAACAACAACACTGTATTTGTGGGTGGGGACTTTAATTGCCACCACTCATCCTGGGGCGGCCCTCAGAACTGTTATAACGGTTCTGAAC
>UCOH01010127.1:0-45135 GCA_900474275.1 Synergus japonicus
TATATATATATATATATATATATATAATAGTTTTAATATTAATATTATCCACCTGGAAAACCTAACCTCAACATCAAAACGCATCGAAATATTAAAATCGACAATTCCTTCATTTTCCATCATATGTGAATCTAGGAGATATAAATAGCATAGACCGCCCGAAGTTTTTCGAAGGCAATCATACATCTTTGGGTTTTCAAATTCAGAAAAGGAGAATTTACCGCGCGCGCAATCATTACGGTCTCCTACTTATTTCACACGGACATAGACTTTTCATTGTGTCAAATTCGTCTCGTTTCAAATCTGTGATCACTGAACCTACAGCGAAAATGACTGCAGGGGTTATGTTTGTGTTTTCTCAACGGAAATTGATATTTTTACGTAAAAATCATCCCATTTTTATCAGAAAAACTAAACTCAACTATTTGAGGTTATTTTTGTGTTTTCTGAAGGGAAGTTGATGTTTTTACGTAACAATCATTCAATTTTTATCAGAAAAACTAAACTCTATTATTTGAGGTTATGTTTATTTTTTCTCAACGAAAAATATATATTTTTACATAAAAATCATTCCATTTTTATCAGAAACATCTAAACTCTATTATTTGAGGTTATGTTTTTGTTTTCTCAACGGAATTGAATATTTTTACGTAAAAATCATCCCATTTTTATCAGAAACAAGTAAACTCACCTATTTGAGGTTATGTTTGTGTTTTCTCAACGGAAATGGATAGTTCTACGTAAAAATCATTCCATTTTTATCAGAAACAACTAAACTCAACTATTTGAGGTTATGTTTGTGTTTTCTCAACTGAAATGGATATTTTTATATAAAAATCATTTCATTTCCGTTGAGAAAATGCAAATATAACCTCAAATAGGTGAGTTTAGTTGGTTCTGATAAAAATGGTATGATTTGTACGTAAAAATATCCATTTCCGTTGACTGATTATAGTCGTTTTAAAGTGCAAGCATAGGGTGCATTATCGGGTGGCCATATTGATGAATAGTGCCAGAACTACGTCGAACTACATCACTATGGTCACATGATCCGAGTGACTGTCGTGATTGGTCATAATGGACTCGTTTTCCATGATGGTGGCCAACTGACTTCCGTTCAACTGTCAACTATCTTCCACCTTCATCTCGTTCTGCACTCTCTTTCTGGAAGTCGTAAGGGCGAGAAGCCCTATTCGTACAAGGAATCGTTTTAGAGTCAAAGTAGCTATTATATAAGAGTTTATCGAGAAAATGTTATGTTCTGGCAGGCGTCATAAAGTGTTGATTTCAGTGGTTTGTAGATTTTTTTTACAAAGATCACTTTATCACGCTTCGCCATTTTCTCTCTTACGATTTTCAGTTTTTTTTTTAAATGAATTTTTGAAGTGTATTATTTTTGTTCTGATTTAATTTCTTTTAATAATATAAATTAATTTAATTGCTCCGGATATTTTCTTACGAACATGGAAGTGTATTATAATAGTATTATCGCAAGTGTGCCTGCCATGCAGCTTTGTTATATTTCAAATTTCACACTTCTGATAATTTAAATTTCTTTTTATTAACACTTTAAAACTACTTAATTTATAGAACGATCTACGCATTGTTGTATCATAAAACTAAAAATGGGAATTTAATGAATATTCCCCAAATTTCATACAACATAAGTTTCATTTAGTCTAAAATCAAGCTATCGAACACCTATTTACTACATTCGTTATTTATCTGAACTCTTAACTGACATAATCTTTATTTGTCCTCAATGCTGTTTAATATATTACATTCTTAACAGAGAGAATGTATTATTTTTTTCTACATAGAATTGTTATTTGGCATCACTTTCATTTTCTTTAAAAACCAAATAGCCTATAAAATACTGACAAACTGTACTTGTGGTCAAACTGTACAGACGAACTTTTTTTTGCTTCCGACCTTCAAGTCAAGTCCTTCTGGGTACTTCATCAGAACAGTCTGCTTTAAATTCTGTTCAAGATATCTATTCTCACAAAAGAATATATATACAAAGTTGAATATACTGCCCCGCACGATTTTCATCTGCGGAATTTTCTTCAATTTGAAAACAATTTCGTTTAAAGATGTCCAAACAATGCTGAGAAGTGCGAACACGTTCAAGTTTTTGATCAATTGTCAGCAAACGCGGCACCCAGCTTGCGATTAGCTTTCTCACTCCCAAACAATCATGGAAAGTTGAATATAATGACCCAGATAATATGCCTACGACCTTAGCTATCTCGCGTACTTTTACTTTTTGATTATCTAATACCATATCGCGGGTTTTTTTGCACATTTTGTGGAGTTGGCGCTGATTTTGGTGCTACCCGGGCGTGTTCATCTTTTGTGCACATTCGACCTCTTTTGAACTCGGCAATCCAATATTTTACGTTTGAATACGATGGAGCAGATTCACCATAATATTTACCGAGCTTTCCTTTCGTTTCCTTTCCACTTTTTCCATTCAAAAAAAAGAATGCTTAAGGCCATGTGATACTTGTTTCGCGGGACAATCGAATTCAGGTAACCCAGTTTTTCTTCCACAAAAATAAATATTAAAAAAAATTAATTCGGAGAAGTTTTTAAATGTATTAAGGAACCGATATTATTAACTCTTTTGGGTCAATAATAAAAAAAAATTATTATGAACACTTTCTGTGTATATCTATTTTATCATCCACCTTCCTACCAGCCTCTTCCTACACTTTCCTATCAGCTTCCTACACCTTCCTACCAGAGTCCTACATCTTCCTACCAGCCTCCTCCTACATCTTCCTACTAGCATCCTACACCTTCATACGAGCCTCCTACACCTACCTACCAACCTCCGATACCTCTCTAACCACCACCACCTTCCTCCGCTCATTTTTTTACTTCGTTATCTAATCCTCCACCATCCTACCAACCTCCACTTTCCTACCTTTATCATCCTTTTTACCTACCACCTTCTCAACCACAGCCTCTTTCCTATAACAATCCTTCCAACCCTCATCTCTATAGTTCTTACCCTCCAAAGCAAATGCCGTCGGCTGCAGAAGCAGAAAGAAAAACAGAACACGTATCGAATTCGTATATTATCCTATATTGTATTTCTATATTATTAAAAATTTTAACATTTATTTTTTTCATTTTTATAAAAATATCAAAACTTTATTACTTTAACCAAAAAATGTTTTCTTCATAAAACTCTAGCGTCACTATTAAGTGACAGATCCATCTGAAATGTATCGTGTATTCGTGTAAAGCTTGGTATTTTAACCCTCTGGTCAACACCGGATTCAGTGACCCGACGTGATTCTAAAAGTGTAGTTCCTGAAAAGGGAAAGTTTGGATCGGCGAAGTAATTATGATATAATAAGTTGAAAAGTAAACAAAAGATTTTATGTAAATTTTTACATTGAAAATTGTTTATTTAGTTCATTTGAATATGTTTCAGTATTTAAAAAAATATTAAAAATATTGCTTCCTCATAGAAGAAGCTTTGTAGTGGTGACAAAATCCAGTTTCCTAAAAAAGGTTTTTTTGAACATATTTCAAGGGCAATATATCTAATATGATGATCTGAAAAAATGTCAGGATGTATGTGTCTGTGTTGTGTCACGATCCAGCAGTTTCTTGAAAACGCGTAGATATAAATTGATAAAATTTTGCATAGTTATTCCACTATATACCTAGTTGAATTTCTTAAAAGGGTTTAACAAAATATTTAATTTTAGAAGTTTTATGTACTTTTATAATTTTCGTAAAATTCATTTTTCCACTAAAATTTCTCAAATATTGAAAATTTAAAGCTGATGTAAGAAAAATTATCTTTCATCAAAAAAAGAAAAAAAACCTTTCATCAAGACGAATCGATTGACCTATAAGATTAATTCATTTGATTGAAAAATAAGAAAGTTATGCTTTATTGTAATTTTCGAACATAAATTTTTTGAATATAACTTCTCAAATAATCAAAATTTAATGCTGATGTTAAGAATACTTAATGCTTCCTCTATCAGGAAGCAAATCATATTTACTTACAGAAAGCAAAGTGCTCATTGAATGAGTACAAAAGTTGATACAACTTGACAGCTTGTTTTTATTTTATTAATTTATTTAAACAAATTTTAATCTACAATAAGTTTTTTGAACATTATGATTAGATAGCTGACACCTTGAACATTAATTTATACTCATAGTTTGTTGAAAAAGAGCAATTTAGAAAAAAATATCAGAACAAAATGTAATTTTTAAAATTTCGCACATAGTGCATATTCACTCGGTAAGATAAATATAGTTTAAAAAAAAAACAATAAAATAGCCTTATAAATCAAAGATTCAGAAACCCACAGATTTTTTTCAGTTACGTAAAAATCAAAAGAAATAACATTAAAAACGGAAGACAGTTTTGCAATTTTTGCGCATTAAATTTTGCACTTATTTACAAAACTTTTGAAAAAATAAAAATATCGTTTTCGCACTTTTCTCATCCTTTTCTAGACACTCTGACGATTTTATTTCACTTATAGATTTATAAAAATATGCACTTGAAACATATTTAAAAGATAAATGAATTTTGGGAATTCACCCCAGTTTTTATTAGAGACATTTTTCACGTAGGATGCGTGTTTTTTTTAGAAATTTCGATGTCTCAAGTTAAAGAACTCACCCTGTATATAATATTATATATTATATAATAATATTAATAATATTATAATACTAATAATTCATATTATATTACAAAATATTTCACTTAAGGCTGATGGAATTTGAAAATTTCTCATGTAGAAAAACTCAGATCCCAGGGGCGCAACAATAACGTGGTTAAGACACCCAGACAGTTATTCGAGTATACCTACTTGCAATATGCATGTATGTGAAAATGATTAGAAGGATAATATAATTCCACAATTAACGTCAGCCTTATGAGTGTACCTGAGCACTTAACGCTTCTTTTCATGAATTAATAATTCTTTCTCCATTTTTTAACCTACGTAATCTTATAGGAAAAAACCTGAGCTATCATTTAAGACAATCAAATCATCTTTTGACAGTCAAATACTAATTTAAAAAAAAATGCTCACGGCCAATCGAAAGGGCGTGAAAAAATCTATCGAAACTATGGAGTGCAAAAATTTTTTTATTGCTATTCAAAGAGTCACAAATATCCGAAATAGATGGTATCTGCACAAAACCAAGAAATTCCACCCCCTCTCCTTCAGTAAATATTTGCTCAATGAGGAAAATTTTTTCCCATAAACTATCATCCAATAGAACTACAATTTGCCAAAGTTTGAGTTCGATCAGACAAAGACAGATTCTAAAGTGGGCACACTTGACATGAAATCCCCCATATAGTAATTGACGAAAATGTTTGCAGTTTTAAGAAACGGCACGATGCTTAGCGGGAAACACAAAGTTCTCCAAAACTCCGATTCACATCGTGAGCGTTACGGTCGGAGAATTCGGCTGACCTCAGGAGATTGTCGGGGCTATTCGGATTTTTTAATATAAGTGACTTACAATTTCCCCAACTGAAGCATACAATTTTTGTTAGCGTCTATATTCATTTATAGAATATTTCTATTAAAATATGTAACTCAAGCTAGTAATTTCTGTAAATGCTTTTATATTATTGGATAATATCATTATCAACTTTTATTATTCTGCGTTTATAATACATTAAATATCAACCTTTGCGATTGAATATATCAATTTTTGTTTTCAAGAATTTTAAAGTTTCGTAAAGTACGCTAACAATAATTTGTATAATTACAAGATTTCCCCAAATCGTAATCGATTATGCCAATTATGAATATTGAAATAGCAATTATCGTTACTAAATTTCTTTAAGTGTAAGTTTGCTGTTTCTTCTTTCTTTAATTTATAAAGATCTCCGTAACGCAATCCAACTAATACAGTTTTCTGTTTATGCTGAGCTTGATATTAACAACATTAAATTAAATTTGCTCATTCAATTTAAAAAGTCTTTAACTTTCTTTACGTTTTCTCCGAAATTGAACAGGAGTTATAATATACTAGTGCCACTGCCGGCCGCTACGCGGTCGTTGGCGCACTACACTATGTTCTATGTTCTTTTCTACATTCAATATGCTCAATGCTTTTTTTCTTATTTCGATACTTTTCGAGACAAATTCGAGACTTTTCGATATTCGACTTTGTTCATTTCGAGATTTCAGGCCATGACTTTTTTCTAATAGGATTATTTTCAATTTTGGCGTTATAGTTATATTTGCCTCAAAAGGTCGATATGTAAACGAACATATTTCCACACACCAAAAATGAATATAATATGAAAACACGACTGCTGTTACTTCATGTGGCTTCTGCTTATAAATACAAAAATGCGATTTTACTGATGGATAGCATATCGATTAGCAATAAGGGATGATACCGAGCTACCTCAACGATAAATTAAATACTTAATCACTTTTCTATGGAAGTAAGATGTACAGTGCAGTGGTCAGGATCAGGAATATTTTGTATTCAAAATCAGTTACAATTTTTCTTACTGACAACAAAAATTTTAATTGTTACAGTTGCTATTTCAATTTGACAAAAGGACATAAATAAACTAATACATTTAAATAGACAACTGACATATTTAAAAAATACACATTCATCGTCATTTTTGCAATTAATACAGACGAAAATCTTCGATTGATAGTTTAGATTGGTAGATTTTGACATTTCGTATGAGCGATCGCACTTTACAGAGTTATAAAATAAAGCAGATGATAGTAAATGCGGAAGTTACAGACATGTTTTCAAATGGAATTTTCATCGCGAAAGTCCAAAAGTAAAGAGTTTTGTTGCGTGTTTGGTTATGTTGAATAACAACAAAAGTTTAAAAACATGAAACAGTGCGACTTTTTTATTTTCCATCAATATAATGCATTTTTATTATCAACAGCATTTTAGGCTCTGTTATGCGAAACCAATCAAACCCAACTAGACCAATATTTACTTTTGTCACAACTTTGTAAACATCGTTTTTATCATTTACTTTTTTATCAAGCAAACGTTACAGTTTTTTCGCCCAAGTCTTTAACAAAACTCGTTCTTAACTTGAGTGGTAGGGTTCGATTTCACCCAAACACGATTACTCCAAAGCACGATTTGTCCAACCAACATTAATTTCAGAATGTACGACTTTACCAATAACTGGAAGCATTTTCCATTTTATAATGATGAATAGTTGGCGCAAAGAATATATTCCTTGTGCGATGACAAAATTAAACAGAAGAAAGAGAATATTTATTTATATTATTATTATTTTTCAACGAAAATGAAAATTTTAAAATAAAAATCATCAAGTATTGGTAAAAACTTATTAGTTAGGGTATTTTAAAGTTTTGTTTGTTATTTTTCAAAGGAATTGTATATTTTAAAATACATGTCATCAAATATTGGTCAACAATTATTAGTTCGGATATTTTGAGGTTATGTTTGTTCTTTTTCATTGGAAATGGATATTTTAAAATAAAAAACATCAAATATTGGTAAAAACTTATTACTTAGGGTATTTGAAGGTTATGTTGTTTTCTTTTTTAATGGAAATGGATATTTTAAAATATAATTCATCAAGCATTGTTAGAAACTTATTCGTTATTGTATTTTAAGATTTTGTTTATTATTTTTCAAGGAAATTGAATATTTTAAAATACAAATCATCAAGTATTGGTAAAAATTTATGGATGGTATAATTATGGTATCTTGAGGTAATGTTTGTCATTTTCCAACGGAAAAGGATATTTTAAAATACAAATCATCCATTATTGGTAAAAACTTATTTGTTTGGACCAATATTTGATGATTTGTATTTTAAAATATCCAATTCCGTTGAAATATAACACACATAACCTCAAGATATCACAACTGATAAGTTTTTCCCAATGCTTGATGATTTATATTTTAAAATATCCATTTCCATTAAAAAAGAAAACAACATAACCTCCAAATACCATAACTAATAAGTTTTGATCAATACTTGATGTTTTTTATTTTAAAATATCTATTTCCGTTGAAAAAGATAAAACATAACCTCAAAATACCTTAAGTAATAAGTTTTTCCCATTACTTGATGATTTATATAAATAAATATTCTTTTTTCTCTATTTAATTTTGTCATCGCACAAGGAATATATTCTTTGCACCGCATCTATTCATCATTATAAAATGGAAGATGCTTCCAGTTATTAGCTTTGGTAGGGTGACCAGATGGGTCGAGGGAAAAAACAGGACACTCGAAGATTATGGATAATGAAAAGCTCAAATATCGCCGTTTTTGAAACATTTATTATCGTCTTATCTTTTTAAAGTATATAATACTATACATTCAATCATAGTGTGGTTTAAATTTAGTATTTGTCAGAATTTCCGATTTTCCTGATTAAATTTACATTTTCTGGTTAAGAAAGAAATTTCTTGAATTCTAAACAGGAGTAATCTTTCAAATTAAATTGAACTACTGTGATGTGTCAAATGGATTCGACAGAAAACCTATTTCTCCAGCTTCCAAAAAATCAGGACAAAATAAAAATCAGTCAGGACATTTTTTTCAGGCCCTCAAATCAAGACATGTCCTGATTAATCAGGACGTCTTATCACCCTAGGCTTTTAACTATGTTTTACCACAGTTTGACACTCTATTTAGTTTGTATCACAGTTTCAAAGTCGTATACTCTGAAATTATCGTTTGTATAAGAAAATTTTCATCTGCAAAATTCGAGGTCTGCACATCGATCCCCTACCCCAGGAATGAAATAGCAATTCGTAAGCGGGTAAACCTATGGTGAAAAAGTGATAAGTTACTGGAGAATTATTGTCCGCCTTTCACAAAGAACAAATGCAGATGGCACTATAGGATATAAATATAAATTCGAATAAGAATATTTTAAATGAAAAAGCACAATGTGTTAATAAATGCAGACATTTTAAAGTAATTTTATATAGAAGTACGTTCTTCATCGTCAGCCATACCGTCGTCCATGTTATCATCAACATTCGGTCTATAAGCAATTCATAGCTGATGCTTAGACGCGTTTCGAAATCAAGAAAAAACTCTGATTCTTATGAATCCTGGTTGTGGTACTCGATTTTCTCCTCGTAGCATCTCAATATGGAATTCCTCATTATCCCGATGAAGCTTTTCTTTCACGTAAGAAGGTGCGAGTTTAACTTGATAAACCCCAACTGTCAGTTTTTTTAAGCAATTAAGTATCACAACTGGGAAGTCTCATAATTGGCCTGTATCTAATTGAACTCATCGTTGTGCGTACTTTGTCTTAAGGTTTTCTGCCTCAACCAGTGTTTGAACGATATTTGATTCCTTAGATTTTTCAAGTAGTTCATTTACCAATTCGACATCAGCTCCTTCCATAAAAATTAAAGGATGTTATCTGTTTATTATAGCTCCAGCTATCCAACAAAATTGCCTAGGTTAGTGACTTTGTCACTAGACGCGATTCGTTAGCATCCTCTGTTGTAAGCTAATGTTGATATGGTAGAAGAAGAGCTGGCATTTTCCACGTATAATTACATAAACGCGCCAGAAGATTAGTGGCATCCCTATATCCCCTATCAACAATCACAATGTCAACTTCTTAAAACCACCTTCTCATTCTATCGGCGTCTATTGCAAACTCATTTTGCAATATAACAGTATCATTATTATGGCTGTCAGAAAAGTACGGTCCTTGAATGACGAGGATGTTACCATTAGGTGGAACTATTAATACAGGTTTGACTAAATGCCGTCTTTTGTGAGCGCAATATGACTGTTGTAGAGCCCTGAAGTTACTACTCTTATGAGTGTAAAAGTATGAGCCGTCAATGCACGCAATAATAAAAATGTTCCCTCGTGTCAAATCCAATGTTGTTAGGTACGAAACGTTGCATTAAGGATTGTCTAGCCGTGGCAATGGCTCCACTAACTACCTGTCTACTTGAATATTGTCTATTGAATATTGGAACATGACGTTGAGAAAAGAATCCGATAGACCTTGACGCAATTTACATAAAAACATCAATAAATCCCTTTTCTCCACATTTGTAACCACATTCAGAGGACACTCTATCACAAAAAGTGAACAATTCTCGGAACTGTTCTTTGGTTACAGGACAAAACTTCTCTACTAAAAAGGGGCAGTTGCTGCCCTACAGACAGACAGCAGCGTGCCCAAATGAAAGTCGCGCAACTCTCCTCCTTTAAACGCAGTAGTAGTATCTACAGGGGACAGCAACTGTACCAAATTTTTTTCCGTTCATATATTTGCTAAATTATAAATTGACAGGTTCGACGAAACCTCGATGAATCCGCTGAAATTATGAGGAGCCCGGAAAAAGAAAAGAAAACACTATGAATTTAAACTGTAAAACAGGAAAATGAAATTTATTTTGTAGGTACACTTGTAGATCCAGCGCGGTGAAGCACGAGGTCGATTCTCGACGATCTGCTATTAAAAAATTAACGCCCCATTTGAAAAAAGTGGGAAGGACTCATCATTAGTCTCTGGTCGCCCGAATTATTCGGAAAAACCCAGAGAATCGTCGACGCTACGATGCTCGAACGTTTCTTGGAAATAATATTCTCCAAAATTAAATTATATTACATTTAAGTTCCGAGAATATTATTTCTTTTAAATTAAACTATGTTATTATTATAAATACCAGGAAATACACCTAGATGGCCTAAAATCTCTCAATTATTATTTACCGAGGACCATCAATTAATATTATTTATTCGACTGGAAATAAAAATTCCCTAATTCCGAGAATGGTTTGGCCGGACCATTCCCGAGATACGGAAATTCAGATCTCCAAGTCTTCCAAACAATAAAAATCGATGGTCGTAAAAGTTGGTGTATATCAGATTCCCTCATGATTAGAAGCAAAAATTTACCAATTGTATATTAAACTGTTTTTAACAATATCAATTCTTAACACGTCATTACTTTTTATGTTTATTATTTTTATATAATATTTCAACATTTTTAGTCAACAAACACTATTTTTGAGATTGAGTAATCCGACCAAGTATTTTTTTATATAATTTGTTTATAACAATTAGCTTGAAACTTAAACTAATAAAGTATGTTTTTCATGTTCACAAGCATTGACTCTAATACTAAGAAAGATTATTCAGGTCTTTTATTCGAAGTTAAAAACTGATATTGTCAAATAGTCTCATTTTACCTTATTATATGTTTTTATTAAAAGTTATACTTTTAATCCCAAAATATAATTTTCACACGTTCTTGTCAAACTACTGCCGATCATCTCTAAAAAGAAACGTTTCAAAACTCGTTTAAAATTATAACCTATAACGAATTTTTAATAAATAATTTCTGATGCGGACTATTGTATAATCACCAGAAATTCATCACAAAGTCAGGATTAAATAGCATAGGTTTCACTCGATTTATTAAAAATGTGATTTTGTCAGAGGTACGTATTGTGGAAATATGAAACGGTTTCCCTCACTTTGTTCGTCGTCGACCCTCTGAACCCGAGTACTTTAATAAAATTTTGTTCCCAGCTCGTCGATCAATCGCTTTGATTCAATCAAGACATTAGTTCCAATATTGGCGCTGAAGGATTCCACTTGTACGTGTTCTACATCATAAGTTCTGCAATACATGAATCGTAAAAACTGTTTAATATGTCAAAAATTTAGAGTATATGTTTACAACGAAATTTCATATAATATCAGAAAATGTTAAAGTGCGATTTGAAAAGTCGAAATTTAGTATTTAAGGAGCTATGCTAGTTTCTCGGACGAAAAAAACAGCAATTTTTGAAGATTAAAGAAAACAATAAAACTTCTTTAATCTTTCTAAAATTTTTGCAATATATTGTACATGTCTTCATGTATTTATCATAAAATTTTCGTCAAAAAATATTCATTTGAAGCGGAGATACAAAGCGAAACGCAAAGGTCCTTTAAAAAAAGTTGAAGTACGGGTGACGGTGTCGACCATGCCAGGTTGCTCGAAAAAAAAAAAATTTTTTTAGTAAACTACATAAGTTTCTCTAGAGGATGGACCTCTAGCATTTAAAAATGTTAAAAATTATAAAAATGGCGTAGTTTTGAAAAAAATTCAAATTTTGCTTAAAAAAACGCTCGTTTTTTGTTTATAAAAGTTGTAATTTTTTATGTAACAAAAAGTTGGAGGTCCATCCTTTGTAGAAACATATAATAAAGACTGTAAAAATTTGAAGTCGATTGGATGATTAGTTTTCGAGCTACACCGTCACCCGATTTTAAAAATGCAGTTTTAAGAAAAACGCATTTAAAGTTTTCAACACAGATATGATTTGCGGTTAATTTGCTCTTTCTATTGCGTGATTTGATGACCTGTTTTGTTTTGGATCCTATTTTATGGTTGTATGAAGGTTTTTCATTGATTTTAAAATCTGTTTTAAAATGTTTTTTTGTTTGTTTTCTAGCCCGCTACTATCTTGGCGCTAATGAACAGTGCCGCTTTAAAGTGCTCCTATTTAAAAACTATTAGAAATATCGATTTACAATTTTGAGTACTTATTTTTAGAATGATTAGCTATGAAAAAATGCAAAAAAATAAAATCGATTTTTTGAAAAAGAGAAACTAGCATATCCCCTAAACTAGTAACGAAAAGAATTTTATTAGGGAAACTATTTTCTTAAAGTTTTTAACAGTGGTTACTAGGACCCCAGTAGGATTTTCCTATTTAAAAATGCAGCTCTGTAGATATCCTCTTAATTTAGGCACTGATGGGGGACTAATATTACTAATTAAACTACATAGTAGGTACAAAAATAAGAAAAAACATAATTTTTAAAGACATTTTCAGAGGACTTCTTAACATTTAACCTGTAAACCTGGGCAATTAATATCCGAGCAAACACATACATTTCAGCGATTTTAATTTATTCATTTACAAGAATTGTTTAAATAATAAATTTTAATCTGAAAGTCTTTCACATGTTTGTTGACTAGAATTAAGTTGTAGTCCCTGAATCTTTCTAAATTTTGCCTATCAATGAAAATTATTGAAAAATGCGCCGGAGCCGAATCACCCACCCTGGCGAAGGCTTCGGATAGAAAATTTCCTATCCGAATTAATCTGAGCCAATGCGAAGTCTCTTTTAGAGCAAATCAGTTTCATTCCGATCCAATCCGAAGTTCGCATGATTCCTATCCGAATAAATCCGAAGTTTGAAGGAAGATTCCTATCCGGAATGGTTCGGATTCATTCGGATCGAAAAATTTTTTCAGAATGGTTCGGATTCATTCGGATTGAAAAGTTTTTTCGGAATGGATTGGATTCACTCGGATTGAAAATTCGGCTTCATTCGGATTGAAAAGTTTCTTCGGAATGGTTAGGATTCATTCGGATTGAATTTTCGGATTCATTCGGATCGAAAAATTTCTTAGGAATGGTTCGGATTCATTCGGATTGAAAAGTTTCTTCGGAATTTTAAGGCCAATAATTATGTTTCTTATAATTTTCTCTGTATCGTGTTATTTGGCTCAAAATTTGAATTTTCGATTTTTAAGGAAATTCAAAAAGTTTTTATGCCTATCCTATAGGGTGTTCAAAAAGAAACATTTTTCATCTCTAGACTTTTTTTCATGTCGTGCGTTGTTTGGCTTCTATATCAAGTTTTATTTCATTTTTTTGAATTTTCAAAATATTATAAGTCTTTCAATTTTTTTTATCCAAAAAAGTCATTAAGAAAAATTGTTTGTCTTTTTGAGTACTACAAAGATCCGTCATTAGAATTTTTTAATTAAAAAAAAAAGTGATTTCAAAAATTTTTAAAATGCTCCAACTTTTTAAATTTTCATCCAAAATGGCTGGCCAACGAACTTGACCTTCATTTTGGGACACTAAAAGAGTATATCAAAGGACAATCCAATCGGTCAATTCTTTCGAAAGTTATCGTGCTAACAAACTAAAATCTACAGACAGACACATTCGTAAAAACATGTTTTTCGGGTTCAGGGGGTCCCAAAACGTGGACATTTGATGAAAACTGGGGGGGGGGTCAAATTTTACACGAATCTAATACTTTCTCTCTGATGAGAATGTAAAAATATTTTAGACGAATCTATTCTTTAGGTGTAAATATCTCGTGGAATGACCCATGTATTTTATTATCATTGGTCATTTTCGTGTGTTTATGATTTTGCGATATAACCACTGGATTGTTTTGTACTATATAGACATATTTAAAACTTCCCGCGACATTCGCGATTATCAATATACGACGCATCTGTACTTGACCAATCATCGCGCGTATTTTAGAACTTCCGATTCCGGTTATATAGCACCAATAAAAATCGGACTAAAGTTGTTCAACTCTATCTTAAGGATATGTAGCATATACATCCTCTCTCAATAAAATTAGAATACAGCCTTCTTAACTTCTCATTTATTTCAGGGTCTCCATAAAAGAGTGGCTGGAAGGGCTATGTTAGCGGGCCCGGGACTGTGGGGGGTCCGCTCCTCGCTAGACACTTCTTCTTATAATATGAATCAAACTAACAAATTTTTTTTTAATTACGAAAAATTTTTTTAATTTTCCTTCAATAAGCATGAAAAATTTATGGTCATAAGTGTTAAAAAAGAATGGGTGGCCGCAAAATGATGTGTCTAGGGAGCTATGCTCGGGATGTGGGAGCCATGACTTATTTTGTTGATGACATTAATATTTTTTTCCAATAAAATTTATTTTTCAAAAGTTTGACTTGAAAAGTTGCTTGAAAAGTTGAAAAAACGAAGATTTTCACTAGATCTAATAATACTTTAAGCCGGAAAAAATATAAAATTGTTTTAAAAAAAGACTTTCCGCATCTTTCATGCACGATAGATTTAATTCTTTAAAATGAAATACAAATTATGCTTCACCTTTAATTTTATTTTCCTAATGAGGTTTGACCTAATTTAATTTCTATTAAAAGAATGTAGGTTTTCTTGAAATCCTTAAAACTTTAGTTAAAAGAAAATAATTTTAAGTTGCTTAATTGATCACAAAATGTATTATAATTATATACCCATTCTGAAACCCAAAAGTAATAATAATTTATCAGATTTTGATACATCGCTATCTAGGAAAATGATAATAATGTACGTCAGACGATTTTTGGCGTTCGACGAGGTGAAGAGCAGAAACTCTCGGGTGAAGCGCGCCTCTCAGGATAAATAGTATATATCGCCGTCGATAGGGCTAGAAGATCGACAGAATTAAACGTGGCTGTTGAAGGTAAGTGTTTGGTCAATTCAAATCTGGAACCACAAAAGAGCTTACGCAGACTCGGTGGTGCTGGTGCAAGATGGGAGAAAAAAGACTGAAATTCCGGAATAAGTTCTCGCAAAATTCCGCCTGAATAAAATAACGGACACTGCGTCGTATTCCTGGCCAAGAAAGTCGAATGATAGTACCGGACATTCAGGATCGTATCCCGCGTTCTCCGGAAACGTGGATGGAGTTGCTCACGAGATCGGTAGCCCGGAACCCAGATTAGTATACAAAGCCACAAACTGTCCCCTCTTGGAACAACGATATCTCTTTCTGAGGCGTCTTTTGAACGAACGCTGAATTCGAATCTGGAATCCGTTTGATTCCATCATGTCTGCATCAAGGTCAATTCAAGGTCAAATTTTCAAAATGTGAAAAAAATTAATTTTTAACTACAAATTCTGAAAGAGCGGGGAATTTTACATCCAGATATAGTATTCATTTTTATTTTTATGATTTTTATGATGATAATTCGAATGACGATTGCAAAAATACGAAAATGTGTCTTCGTGGAACTTGACTACAGTTTTCATACGCTTTGAAGGTCGCTGAGTCCAAATTGAAGGTCCATTAGACCGCAGCACATCAGGGTCAAGGAGATTTGAAGGCCTAGTTGAGATCAATCAAGTCGTTTGAAAGGCGATAACTAGTATTCCTATGATTTTGAGGGTCGTTCTATCTGGATACGATCTCAGAATTGCTCCAAACTTCTCACCCCGATTACAAATGATATGTGCATAGTTTGTAAAACTTCTGTCTAGGCACATATATCGAATCAGCCGTGCATTACCTTCATAGAGATGTGCGTTTCGTTATATTGCAAAAATTCACACTTTTCTTCTTTTGTAGCGAACCCTTTTGTCCTCAAAAGATCTATGTAACGGATTTCTCTTTCTCTTTTGCGTCTTCATCTCGGTGTCCCTCTTAAGCATCCAACAAAAATCTGCCATCATGTTTACAACCCACTTTCCTTGATACCGAAATTCCATTTCCTTAATATCTTGATGAAAACGTTCACCCTGGAGGTGTCCTGGGTTCCGACACTCGAAAAATTTAGGTGTGGTAAAAAAGATCAGATTTCTACTGTATTTGAAGTAAATTTTCAAATCTTTCAAAATTGAAAGAAGTTATCTAATAAGTTTATGACAATTTACGAAAAATTCATAGAGAAAAAATTGAAAATATATAAGATGTCTCACATTACTTGTAGATATTACAAAAAACGAAGTCCCCCCCAAAAAAAAAAGAAACCCAGAAAAGACCTCAATAAAACAACATTTTTTTTAAATCTAAAAAAACTGTATGAGCTGAGATACATGCAGCCACTTTCTCTACAACGAGTATATTCGTCTTAAAAATACGTAATAAATATAATTAGTGATGCATAACGATACGAGACACTCAATTGTCTTGTTCATTTCAAAGGTTTCAGAAGCATTCTCAGAAACTGAGAATGTCATTCTGTCTTTTACTTTTATGGTCTCATCTCATCTCATTTATCGAACGAGTTATCGGTGTCAAAATTCACTGAAAATGACGGATAGGGAAATAGAAATTCCAGAGGAATCAAATCGGAAAAAAAGGTCAATTGAAGATTTGATTGAAAATGCTGATCGAGATACAAGCACTTCAAAGTATTTTTAATTTTTATATAATAAAATATTAACATTTTTTGCAAATACGTTCTATATCTAATTCTCATTAAAAGAAGGTTCAGTCTGTTTGTAAATTCTCAGAATTATTATAATGATGCTCTAGAATATATCTTGAGTTGTAAATAATCATTAAATATATACTTTTTTATAAAAAATGTTCAAATACAGTGTCACTAACCAAGAAAAATCGCTGCGTCCTACAACCAAACGGAGAAGAAGGCACAGTAAATCTTTCCAAGAGTATTTTGAATTTTTCTTTGTCGATAACTTGAAAGTGGCCAAATGCAAAATATGCCAATTAGAGAAACACGAAGAAATTTTAATTAAAATGACTTAAGGAAATACTTCACGGATAATGCGCCACTTGGAAAGATTACATGTTTCACAATATGAAGAAGTCTATTCAGCATTTCAATCACAGACTGAAGTAATTTTGAAGAAATAAGTAAATTATTAGAATAAACTTTAAAAAAGTATTTTTTCAAATTAGGTTTCAGTTTTGTATTACTGTTACCATTTTAGGGCATTATTACAAAGTATTGAAATAATATAATTTACCGATGCAGACCTTTGTTCAAGACCAATTTAATAAAAAGACAGTAGACTGGGTAGTAAAGAAGTATCTACCGTACAATTTCTTCGATGACGATGAAACCCAAGATTATTTTAATTACATCAATCCACTGGCAGAAGTACCTAAACGAAATGAACTCAAAGCGTTAATAGAAAAACGTATCACCAATGTGCAAGAGATCGTAATGCACATCCTGCAAAAGAATGAATCAAAATTTTCATTCACCCTGGACAGCTGGACTTCAATTGCAGGTCCCTCTTATCATGGCATAACGATCCATTTTATTACTGATGATTGGGTTTTGCAATTGCTCGTAATTGACTTCTGCCCTTCGAATGGCGAGCATACGGGGAAAGACATCGCTTCAGTTTTCTACAAAATCGTCAATAATTATGGATTAGAAAACAAAATTCAAGGTATCACAGTTGATAACGCATCTGTGAATATAAAATTTATGAGAGTTGTCTTTCTTAATAGATTTCGACTTTGAAAATCAGCATTTCCGATTTTATGTGCATATCCTAAATCTATCAACACAGGATATGCTGAAGGAACTAAAGCTTGAAAACAGTTTTCTTGAGGAAGAAGGTGAAAATTATGAAGGTGCGGAAATTGACGAAAATGTCGAACATTATACCAATGATGAAAAAGAAAATGAAGATATAGAAATAGCTGATGACATAGAAGAAGAGCTTAAAAGTTGTAGCATTTCACTTACTAAACTACGGACACTGTTAACTAAATTAAGAAATTCCGAACAATGGAGAAACAAATTAAAAAGCTCCTGCGAATGTTGCTATATACGCTTTAAATGTCCAATAATCGACGTTAGCACGAGGTGGAACTCTAGTTTTGAAATGATTCAGTTGGCGCTTGAAATGAAAAATCCATTATTTTTTTTGTGCCAAAATGCTAAAATTTTAAATAATTTGCTGCTCACAGACGAAAAATGGTTTATTTTGAAAGAGGTCTGCAAAATTCTGCGACATTTTCAAGTTCTTTCCTAACTTTTAAGTGGTGACAAGTATGTTACTCTATTGTATGTCGTGCTTCGGTACAATATGTTCGTTGACAACTTGGATGCAGTATTAATAGAATTAAAGGAGAAGGTGTCAAAAAGCCCGGTAAATAATCATATCATAGACGCTGACCAAGCAGCTAAAGATAAGCTTTTTAAGCAGTACGACAAAAGCAATTTGATTTATTATGCTGTAATAATCCTGGACCTAAGACACGGACCCAAGAAATGGCAGCTCACTCCGTGAAAGCTTTTGAGAAGTGTTCAGGACTTCGTTATTATTTCTTGTAGAATTTGGAATTCGAGGACTATTCTATTACCCCTACTCGACTCTCCTTTTTCCCCAACTTCACCAGGCGAATTGAGTAAAATGGTACGGTGGTAGAAAGTGTGAGTACGATGGTCTTGGGCAAGGAAACCGGTTGCTTGTGTCACGCGTTACATAATTATCCTCAAAATTATATTTCTACTATTCTTTAAATTTATTGTATGTTGTTGATAACTCTCTTATTGAATAAATGGAAGTTCATAAGTGTATATTAAACAAACGGTTGGTGTTTTTTCAGTGACTTTACCATTTCATTTAAATAAAAGAAAACAGAATCTTTAAGAAACAATTAAAAGGGCTTTGCTATAACAAGAAGATATACAAAACAAACTACTATGTTCCTCAAGATAAACCGGTAGACAATTTTGACCGTAAACTAATTTCAATAATTGTCACTGAAATTTCAGCTACATTTTCCACTAACAATTCAAACAATTCAGTGAAATAGTGCTGACATTTCAGTGAATAATCACTAATTCAGATTTAAAGTATAGTCCTTTAGAAAATTCCATAATTTAAAACTAATACAATTAAAAAATAATACACTAAAAACCTTAATATTCTACATAGATTAATATGGAAAATACAAGCAGCCTCGGATATATTGCCAAGCGTGGTAAAGTCGATCTTCTAGATGTTAACTCCTTTTTTGACGATGATGAGCCTCAAACGTCTCAAAATAAGAAACCTATAGCATATAGAAATCAATGGAGACAAGTGCTTGACTTGTATATAATGCGAAAAAAGGGCGAATAGAGATGTCGATATTTTACAGTGGTGAAAAGAGAACGGAAACTTGTATCCAACTTTAGCTCGAATGGCTCGTGATTTGTTTTCAATCCAAGCTACATCTGTCGCAGCAGAACGAGCTTTTTCTAAAAGTTCTTTAATTATTAGGAAGCACCGCGACAAATTAAGTGATGATTCAGCAAGGATTTTAATGTATTTAAACTCTTGGGTTACGTGTTCTTTAGCGTCAAAAATACAGTCTGAATTCAAAGAAAGACTAAATAAATCATTTTTCCTTTTTAGAATTTCAATTTGTCGAAGTAATAAATGTTTCTCAAAAGTTGTAAATTTTTTGCCTATACTTTCATTCTCGATTAAAATCTACTAAACTTTTCTCAATAAAATGTTTTGTGTGTTTAACTGTGTACATGTTTCTTTACGTATATTAAAAGGGGTATTAATTTTCGTCCTTTTTAATCTCAGAATCAGAAAATAAATTGAGAAAGTTAAAACTCGAAACTGTCTGATACTTTTGCCCCATATGGTTGGTAACAAATTAAATAATCTCTATGGAAATTATAGAAAATCTGTTTAATTCACACTTACATAGGCATTTCATAGCTTCTGAAAATAGTTTTAATTGAATATTTCTGGCACAAAAAAAATTATTTTAAGTAGAAAAATATGACGCAATTGAATTCGAACCTACGTTCAAAATCTTTCACGTTTTTTTCGGAAACATAATTCTTTTCAGATTTTGAGTCGAAAACGGCTATTTTTTATTCCTGTTTTTGTAATAATAATTATTATATTATGTAAATTTTATAATTATTAAAGGTTTGGAATTTAACCTATTAATCAATTAATTCAACAACTTTATAGAAGTTCTAAAAATGCTAGGTGTTTTTTCTGTACACAAAACTAGGCCGCGCTGGACATATAAAGTTAGCACACTATTTGTTTTCAGTTAACACATGAAATTAATCGAAATCCAAAATTTTCTTAAAATAGGATTATTGCTATAGTGATGACACTTTTAATTTCAAATTTCAGTTTTCACACTGAAAAAACAGTTGATATATGTACCATATACGATATATACGAGCTTTCGAGAAACTCACTGATATGAGACGAGATGAAATGAGATTTAAAAAAAAAAACAAACGAGAGATTTTCTTGTTATGGCTCATTTCTCAATTTTCTCGCTCAAATGCATCACTAAATATAATATCTTGTATGCTCTGATGAGGATCGTTACAGTGACGAATATGTTTGACTTTAACATCTTTTTTATCACACCTAAATTTTTCGAGTGTCGGAACCCAGGACACCTCCAGGGTGAACGTTTTCATCAAGATATTAAGGAAATGGAATTTCGGTATCAAGGAAAGTGGGTTGTAAACATGATGGCAGATTTTTGTTGGATGCTTAAGAGGGACACCGAGATGAAGACGCAAAAGAGAAAGAGAAATCCGTTACATAGATCTTTTGAGGACAAAAGGGTTCGCTACAAAAGAAGAAAAGTGTGAATTTTTGCAATATAACGAAACGCACATCTCTATGAAGGTAATGCACGGCTGATTCGATATATGTGCCTAGACAGAAGTTTTACAAACTATGCACATATCATTTGTATTCGGGGTGAGAAGTTTGGAGCAATTCTGAGATCGTATCCAGATAGAACGACCCTCAAAATCATAGGAATACTAGTTATCGCCTTTCAAACGACTTGATTGATCTCAACTAGGCCTTCAAATCTCCTTGACCCTGATGTGCTGCGGTCTAATGGACCTTCAATTTGGACTCAGCGACCTTCAAAGCGTATGAAAACTGTAGTCAAGTTCCACGAAGACACATTTTCGTATTTTTGCAATCGTCATTCGAATTATCATCATAAAAATCATAAAAATAAAAATGAATACTACACTGTTAGAAATTTTTGTTGTGATTTCACAACAAATGTATTGGAAGTTTATTACCAATACGTATTGTTATTTTACAATACAATGTTGTGAACTCTGAGTTGTGAAAAATCGAGTGTTTCATGTAATGTGATTTGCATTACATTATTATTAAAAATCCAAAAATCAGTGGCCTTAACGTCCAAAAGTACACAAATCAAGAATTAACTATGACTTATAGCTGAATTGTAACCCAGAAATGCATTCCTAAGGTTATAATTTCGAACACGAGAAATTGCTTATAGGTTACGTATACATTTTTTTTGATTTTTCAATGATACTTTAATTTATTAACTTTCTTTTTACAATCAATGTATTACAACAATTGTATATTGTGTTTTTTTAAAATTTAGATTACTTCGTCCATAATGCTTGCAATGTTTAAAATGTATTTAAAGAAGAATCTATTGTCATATTACATTACAATTTGTATTATAATGTGTTGTAAAATCACAAACATTTTTAACAGTGTATATTTGGACGTAAAATTCCCCGCTCTTTCAGAATTGGAGGTAAAAAATTCACTTTTTTCACATTTTGAAAATTTGACCTTGAATTGACCTTGATGCAGTTATGATGGAATCAACCGGATTCCAGATTCGGATTCAGCGTTCGTTAAACCATAGAAATGATAGTCACCTTCTGTTAATCGATTTTTTTGCGTCAAAATACATACGAATATATAGGTCCGGTTTTTGGACTTTACCATTTTTTTTGTGTCTGTATAATGCAAAATCTGAATCGGCGGTATAAAAGCTAGTTAGTGGCAAGTTTATTATTATTCCATCGATAGACTGATAGTACGTTGCTAACACATGTATCAAGGCACTGACACACACGATAATTGTTGATTAAAATTCCTCGATTTTAAAGTGAAAAACCAAATTTAATAAATATCTTCATTTAAACTCGTTCCAAGAGACAAATTTTTGAATATTCTTATATGAAAATTGAAGGAGTTATGTTTCAAACTGTTTGGAAAATAATATGCTGTTTTAAACTTTTCCGATTTCTTATGAAAAAAGTTATTAATTTCTTTTCCAAGCAGTATCAAAATAATGGTACGCAACTTTCAAAACGCTTCGTTTATCGAGAGAAGTTTGAGTATGCCAAAACTTTCAACGCAAGAAATGTTCATTAGGGTATCATGAGTTTTTTTTCTGAGTGTTACTTCAATTGAATAAATCTTAAAAAAATACGAGCATACAAATTTTAATGAAAAATCGAAAGTTTAAATTTTGAGCCAAATAACTCGATGCAGAGAAAATGATAACAATCAATTTTACTGGCCATAAAAAGATGTACAAATTTTCCCATAACCATTTTTAGATGGAATAAGTAGTTTCTTTTTTAATCGTGAAAAGTATTGTTAAACAATAAAAAATAAAATTTTCTCATAAAAAAATGGAAATATGAGAAATTGTTACAAAAATAATAATTTTTAGACATATAAATTTTTGAGAATTGTTTCATAATTCTTTAATAAATTTTCACATTTTCATTTTTGATTAATTTACTTACAGGACTAGGACTTAGTTACCTATGACGTCCTACGTGGGCTCAAACAATTAAACTATGTGTCCCCTCTTGCTATACGTGCCGTAAAAAGCTGATCTGCTAGAGAAGTGTGTAAAACATGTTATGCAACATTCTTCTTGAAGAGCTAACACAATAGCCTTCTGCAGTATTTTAGTTACAGGAAGTGCAATTTTCTCATTTAATAATTTCGAAAAATTTATTCCTTTTCCTTTGTGCTCGCTTCTCTTCGTCTTTCTTTTTTTTTTGCAATCACGAGATTAGGCGCGCGCTTGAGCGCACGTGTTTTTTCTTTAAACAATACAGAAAAAAAGAAAAATCAAGTTTTTAAATTATGAGAGACCTAACCTCTTATGTTTTCGCTTTTAAGTTTACGCTATCATTATCTCAAGGTCTGAGGAGAAAAAGGAACATGTATTTCATATCTGCATGAGTTCTTCTATCCCTCTAATTTTTTCCAATGTTTCTACAAGTATAGAGTTGCACCCCAGCAGTCGGTTTAATTAGCAAACAAATTAAATGCTTGCAGAACCACGTCCGACAAGGCCTCACAATTAGAGGTATTACAAATTAATTACGACGTCTCGGTAAAGTCACTGAAGTCAGTTTTGTGGGATTCAATCTCGAAATGGGTTGCTTGTGGTATCAAATGGATGCCAAACAACTTACCCCCATGTTCCTTATAGACCCGCCAAGTTATACATATATTTTAACCTTTATTTTCTCAAAATTATAACCTGATATAAAAACTTATTCGATACTTAATCTTAAAAGCTGTTATTATTTTGAATAAGGTTACGTCCGCGAAGATCAATAAGTTTTTAGACGCTAATAGACATGATCGGTCACTTTAAAGCTGTTGCAGGAGGGTCAAGAAATCTGTAAAATACTCTAATTTGCAGGGCATATTTTGTCGACTTTTTGAGGCCACAGGAAGGACTTTTTAAAAGTTTTTTCAAGTCCTGTAGGGAAAGCTGGCTTAAACTTAGGGGACTTGCTTTTTCGAATTTTGATTAGAAGAAAATATCGGCATAATTCAATAATTTTACCTTGTGTATTTACCGATGTGTCACGTACACACATTGACAGCAATGGACAAAATGGCCGGCGTCGTTGAATATACAAGGTAAAATTATTGAATTACCCCGATATTTCCCTCTAATCAAAAATCGAAAAAGCAAGTCTCCTAATTTTGAGCCTGCTTTCCCTTCAGGACTTGGAAAAACTTTTAAAAAGTCCTTCCTGTGGCCTCAAAAAATCGACAAAATTTGCCCTGCAAATTGAAGTGTATTCTCAAATTTCATCATTTTTTCGACTTTCCTGCAACAACCTTAAAAAACAATAAACGAAATAAAATCAAATTAATATATTAATAAACAAATTGTAACGAGTGATTACGCTTGTGTGCATACCGCACGCATACTAGTTACCGAACCTCACAGTCACCATCCCTGCTTCCGTACTCCTGCATTAGACTCTCATTACCTAACATCGATCCCCTTCTCCAAGTCGTCTGCTCGCCAGAAAGGTTCCGTCAAACCACCCACAAGAGAATAATTCTTCAGTCTAGTTGGGTGAGACTCACCGAGTAGATCGGAGAGCTCTCGCTTGGTGAAAACTCAAGTACTTTTCCTACCAACAGAAGAATGTGTGGTAGGCAAAGCACCGGCGAAATCACAAGGCATAGTTTTTCCACCCGAGAATATTTTTCTATTCCTTTTGCTGTAAATAATCCTGTCCATTAAATTACAAAGCGATAGAAATTAATGTACACTCAACAGGCGCATCTGTGAGTGACAAATTAAACCGACTATTTTTCCTATCAGTCCTCCCTTCTCTTACTTCGTTGAAGTAAGAGAACTGAAACGTTAAATATTGTATTCCGCCAAATCACCTGTATAGAGGACGAGTTTTTACGTTTCGCTTCCGTTCAGACACATTCACTCAGCTTCACACAAACAACGAAATCAACCACACATAGATTGTTTTACACCTTTTCTTGTTATTTCATTAAACTCCCATCATTAGATACGTAAATTATAGAAAATAAACATTATTGTTATATTTTTTCAGTAAAACAAAGTTGTTCGATTTTTCATTAATTATCTTTAAGGGGTTATTCTACTTTATAAGCTGAAGAAAAGAGCTATTTTTGAACATTTGTTTTGAGTATATCATGAACGATATGGAGATAAATATTTTTAGGTATGATAAAACATGTATTAAAGTATATAAAAAAATTTTTTATTAAGTTTATTCAATGTTTATTTTAAAAATAATGATTGTGCGTAGGCTTCTCAAAATCAAAAGGGTAAACGGTACCAGGGATATCTCGGTAACGGCTAGCTGAAAAAAAACCAAAGTGGGTTAGCTTCAGTATTACTAAAACTAGGTCTGTTGTCTATAATAATTAATATTTATGAAAAAATAACACAATGGCGGACAAAAATGTTTAAAAAATGCATTTTTTTCACTGTTTTTTTTTTTGTTTAAAAAATTAGTAAAAATGTTATTTTTTATTAAATTATAGGCAACAGACCTAGTTCAATATGTGTAGAATCTGTGGTTTAAATTTTATAAGGATCGGTCGAATAGTTTTCATAAAATCCTTGGTACCGTTTTAAAAACGCTATTTTGAGAAAAACGCGTTTAAAATAATAACAATGCAGTAAAATAAATTAAAAAAAAATTTTTTACGTATTTTAAGACATGTTTTATCATACCTAAAAGTATTTATATCCATATCTTTCTTGACATACTCAAAAAAAAATGTTGAAAAATAGCTCTTTTTATAAGCGTATAAAGTAGAATAACGCCTTAAGACCTGACCCTGGCTCGACTGAAGCATTGGATAAGATAATTAAAAGTTATAACGTTACATGGAGCCCGAACAGTTTTTGACATTTTTTTTCGAACGGAAGCACTCCCGTACCGTCCATCATCAGATCATTGAACCAGTTCACATCGTTTGCTCCGCTACCGATCTTCCGTTTATACCGTCTCTTTGAGTACAAGCAAGAGCAATTCTTTCCGCAAGCATCTCACCGTACCGCACCGTTTGCTTCGGGTAAAATCGCAGGACACTCAAAAACTCCGTTACGATCATTAACCGTCAGGATTGAACCGTGCAGTGAACACTTTAAGTCTGAACAAATCAGTGCTATTAACCTCAAAAGTGCCGTGAAAATTTCATTTTCATGTTCTACGAACATTTATAGTGCTGTGAACATTTAATTCTTAAACTATTCAAGCTTCAAAGTGCTGCGAACATTTTTTTGCGTGAACTTTTCAAGCTTCAAGAGCTTTGAACGTTTGTTTTCTCGATTTTTCAAAAGCAGTGAACATTAAGTGCCAGTGATCATTTCTCAAATCCTGTGAACGTGATCCAGTTTTAGTACCTTTTTTATTTTCTGCTCAGAACATATAAAATTTTTAAATGCCAAGTGTCTCGTGGGTTTACAAGCTTCTCAGAGAACAGCTTGAAGACATCCTGCGAACTTAAGAACTCGATCCTACAGGGTCAGTAGCAGTTCTACGTCAACGACTTATCTCTTTCGTAAGAGCCCATCCTCACCTTTTCACGGATAAGTCGGAAGCTACCCCGGACTACAAAGAAAATAAGGACAGAAGCAAGGACATCGAAACTATGCAGCAGGAAATGGATAAATTCCGCGAAGCTTCTTCCTCTCCAAAAAAGACCGCTCCTGTCAACAGGTCCAATGAGCAATCCCTTCTGGACCTTCCGGTCGATCAAGACGAAATCAGGCCCGCCGAAGAGGCCTATACAAACATCATTAACCGAACCGTTCCACAATACCGACAAAGCCACAATTTCCACAACACTTGGGACGAACGTGAAACGAAATCTCCAAACAAAGTAATGGACTAAATGAGGAAGTGGAACTGATACTTTAACGGAAAGAACGTCTATGGATTCTTGGAACGACTCCAAGAACTGCAAAAAGCATATGGTTTTACGGATGACCAAATATTAAGAGGTTTTCCAGTATTATTAAGAGGAGATGCCCAACTCTGTTACCGTAATTGCGCTATGGATTTAACATCGCTTTACAATTTACAACAAAGTCTCAGAAGATTTTATCTTCCATCTTCCGAATTAAGGCAACTAGATCAACAGATCTACAATAGACACCAGGGTGACAACGAGCCCATAAGGAACTTCGTTACTTCACTCTTAACTCTAACCAGAAGGCGCGGCTACATCCTTGATGAAACGGCGGTACCAAGATATAAGTCCCAAAAGTTTGCGGGCCTCTTTAATATTTTTAGGCTCAATTAGGCATTGGATTGCTGCAACTTTATCTGGGTCGGTGTGAAGTCCGTCCTTATCGACTACATGTCCGAGATATTTAAGTTTTTATCTAAAAAAGTGACATTTGTCAGGGTTTGGTTTAAGTTTTGACTCAGGAAGACGATCAAAAATCTTTTTTATCATACTCAGATGATCTTCAAACGTTTGAGTGCATATGAAGATCGACTTCAAGTTTTTACACAGTCTTTATTATATGTTTCTACAGCGGATGGACCTCCAACTTTTTGTTATATAAAAAATTACAACTTTTGTAAACAAAAAACGAGCGTTTTAAAAAAAAAAATAGGAATTTTTTTTAAAACTACACCATTTTTATAATTTTTAATATTTTCAAAAGCTGGAGGTCCATCCTCTAGAGAAACTCATGTGATTTACTAAAAATTTCTTTTTTTTTTTCGAGCAACCTGGCATGGCCGACACTGTCACTCGTACTTCAACTTTTTTTAAAGGACCTTTGCAGTTCGCCTTGTATCTCCGCTTCCAATCAATATTTTTTGAGAAAAATTGTATGATAAATACGTGAAGACATGTACAATATACTGCAAAATTTTTATAAAGATTAAACGTGTAGTTCTTTTTTTTAAATCTTCAAAAATTGCTGTTTTATTCGTCCGTGAAACTAGCATAGCCCCTTAAATGGGGAATTTGGAAAATGAGGGACTACCTCGAAGGGTACCACTTCACTGTTCTCACAGACCACATTTCTTTAAAATGGCTCAACAAGATCGACAATCCATCCGGTCGACTTGCAAGATGGGCCATGGAACTAAGCCAGTGGGACTTTAAAATTAAATACCGTCGAGGAACCGACAATGTCATTGCAGACACTCTCTCAAGACAATCCTACGAGACCTGCAACGTAAATAAAAAGAAGGACGACCAAGATTGGTACCAGAAAAATTTCTAGCTGTCACAAAACACCCATCTGAGAATCCAGAGTATTGTATCCGTAACAACCGTCTATACCGTCACATCCTACATACTCTGGACTTCAACGATTACGTACTGGGTGAACAATGGAAAGTCTGCGTACCACGCCACGACCAAAAAAGGGTCCTTCAAGAGGTCCATGACGATCCCAAAGCCTGTCATCTTGGAGACGCAAAAACTTTAGCACGTTTTGCCAGAGATTACTATTGGCCAGGAATGTTCAAAACCGGAGCTCAATATGCTCGAAATTGTGAGAGCTGCCAGAAATTCAAGGCCCAAAATCAGGCCCCAGCTGACACAATGCACGTGACCAATGTAGAGAACTCATGGGACATTGTTTCAATAGATCTCGTTGGTCCTCTTCCTAGATCTACTGCCGGCCATACTTGGCTACTCGAAATGCAGGATCGTTTCATCAAATGGATTGAAATTTGACTCTTAAGAAAGGCAATAGGCCTGGCAATAGCGTCGAACATTAAGGACCAAATCTGTCTTCGACACGGATGCGCCAGTTCATAAGTAAGGAAGTCAAAAACCTTCTACAGGAAATGCACATTACTCACCGTCTCACACCGCCGTACTCACCGCAGTGCAATCCTATAAGTATTTATATAGAGTAATTAAGACAATAATTGCTCAAAATATTAGAAAGTCCCAAAAGACTTGGGACCATTTTCTACCAGAACTTCAGTTTGCGTTCAACATCGCCAGCAGTTCATCGACCGGATTTTCACCGGCTTACTTAAATTATGGAAGAGAACTTCACTCGCCAGGAAGTCTCGCAAAATTAACCGAAAAGTTCGAGGGATCTTTCATCGTCGCCAAGAAAATCTCAGCTGTGATATTCGATTTACGCGATAGCAAAGGAGCGTATTACCGTCATACACACGTAAAGGACCTGATTCCGTATAGGGAAGACCCTCTCCGTTCGGGTTCCCCACCTGCAGGCCCTTTACCTGCCGTCAATTAATAAAGCTCCGACACCGACCGTAATTTGATCAGTAGCAATCACAGCATGGACACGCTCGACAGTGAAATCCTCAAGCTCGAGCAAGAGCTTGAACGGGACTTGAACGGATCAAGTTTCGCGAAGTTGGTTTCTCTCATTCCATCGACGATCTGGCTCCATTACCATCTACATCCAGCGAGTCGGAGATATGCGCGAGAAAGAATTCTCGAACCCGCATATTAACTGGGAAAACCAGAAGGGAGGTGCTTTCCCTTACAGCCAAATTCCAGGCGCAGACCATCTAGCGTCCTGATAGGCAGCCAGAAAATAAGATCAAACGTCTGGCTACCAAAATTCGGCCATGGAAAGCACCGGCCGAAACAGAACTTGCCAAGCCACAGCCAGACCAACAGGCTATCCCGTCCAAGCCCTTGAAGGACGCTACTGATACTCGAACTTTATAAAATTGATTCCTGGCATTCTTCAACTTAAATAAGGAGATTTTGTATAACGCATCATTCGGAGAATGAAATAGAGACGTTACAGACGAAAAAAGATTTTTCTTCTCAGAGACCCAAACTAACCCACGTCCGACCTTAGCGCCATATTTACCGCTTGACTCAAATACTGAAAATAGTGAGGATAATTCAATTAGAACTTAACACTTCGCCGTTTTCCTGTACCAATTGGAGAAAATATACGCAAATTTCAAATTAATGTAAATGATTTTCGAGGGGTTGACAACTCGACCAAGCGGGTTTACACCTACTTCTGACTTTAAGATATTTCAGGATATTTCAGTGACTTCAGAAGATTTCACTGACATCAGGAGATTTCAAGAAAATTCAAGTGAATTCACGTGACTTCAAAAGATTTCACTGACTTCAGGAGATTTCAAGAAAATTCAAATGAATTCATGTGACTTTAAGTGAATTCTCGTGACTTCAGATGTTTCAGGAGAATTCAGAAGATTTCAGTGCAAGTGTACACCTGATTTCACGACTTGTCAACCCCTCGCGATTTTTTAAATAATTGTTAACACAAAAAACTGCTATTTCAAACCCTATCGGGTGTAACTTATTCGGGGGCTATTATATGCGAACTCAAAAGAGAGAGCATACGAATGGAATTCAGAGCTTATTTAACTATAAAAAGTGCTACTTATTACTTTAGCATATAGTCATCTAGTAATCACGAGAATCTACTAAAACTTGTATCGGGTAGAGTCATAGAGTCACGGTTGTATTATAGGTCAGACTGCGGGGGCTGCACAAACGAACAAAATGCAAACTATGGGGATGTCAAGGCACTGCGGTCACTTTCAACTGACAAACACATAGTATATAGAGAGGATGCTTTGTTCTACTTAGGAAATATCATTGCTGTTTGACAAAGGTTATATTTATGCTGAAGAAAAGCAGCACAGAATTGTAATATTATATGTAGTTGTGTGTAAATATTACTGTGTTAGAAATTTCTGTAGCGATTTTGCTAAAAACGTATTGGAAGTAATATGCATTATAACCTTGGTTACTATTTTATTAGGGAATATTTATCATTTACCATCTGGTAACTTCAACAGTTTTCTGGCGTCACACAATGAGACCAAATCGCGAAAAGTTGGTAAAATCTATAAAATGTTCATAAAACAGGTTTTTGGGGTACAATTGAACCGCTGGCGATCAAAAGGAGGTACGAGTGGATTCGAAACATCCACTTTTTATCAATTACTTCAAAAACAACAAAACCTACAAATTTTTGCAAGAGGAAAAAAAGATGCGCCTTGAAATTCTCTACAAGTATAAGTCTTTAAAATTAAAAATCGAAAGACTTTAAATTAATTTTCAGGACAATACTTCTCAGGCTGAGTCCAGGCGTACCCCCTTTTGATCGCCAGCGGTTCAATTAAATAGATAAAATATATATTTACAAAACTTCACACTGTATATGCATTGAATTATTTTCAGGTCACCTTGATTTTGGATGTATGTAAAGGGTGCACGCGGAAGAGAGGAGTTAGGTAATCTCACAAATGACAATATCAAGGACATATGTCACGTCCTTTTGGTTAAGATTCCCTACACCAGCACTATTAAGTCTTATAGATCACTCGTAGTCGTCGATGACTTCTACGATATCTGCCTAGCACATCTAATGTCGAAGCACCAAGGACATACTCAAAAAACATACAGGAAACATCATCTGAGAAATTAAACATACAATACCAGGAAAACATGCAAATGAATAACATTTTTAGCATAATTTTAAAAACTATTACTTTTAATATCCATAATTTTCCAAACTTCTCAACAATTTTTCTAGAAATAAAAGTAAATTGATGCGTTTTTTATGATGTAAGACGTTAAAAAAAGTATTTTTTTTTTCTTGCATGAAATAAAATCTTCTTAAATAAGAATAAAGTTTATCTGATTTCTGTGTTATTTATTATATTACCTTTTTTTAATTCTTTATCAATCCTGTTTCGGGGCCCACTCTCCCACACATCAATTGGACTAATATGGACGTCCTAGAGATGTCTTTCGAACTTCCTCAGAATCACTATGTCTTTTTGCCTATTGGTTGATTTATGTTTTCCGTAAAGAAATGTTTTGAATATTTTTAATTCGTTAAAAAAATCTATCATAATCCATTTTCACTCTTTTTTTAATCTTATTGAAGCAACACAAATTCATACAGATATTTTAAAGATCTCTTTCCTCTTTATTTTGATTGATAAATCTTACAAAGCATACGGTAGTAATTTCTAATTTCCATTATTGCTAATTTCCTGATCTGCCTTACCCCAAATGACGAAGGCCCTTTCTGGTAGATCTTGGTGTAGTACAGAGCTTAGAAGTCCAGGGATAGAACAGAAACCCATTGAGTGAAACACCAACTGACAGCACCTGTTGATACTCTAGCACCACACTAACACTAGAATACATATACTGTATCCCTTCCCTTAATAGTGTTTACGTATATTGTCGTCGGTCTGCTTATACGCAAGGCACCCTTATCACTACAAAATTGAGTTAACAGCACTAAGTCACGCGATCAAGAGTTTAGTTTCAGATTTAGCGAGATTTGAAATTTATTTCAAATATGAATTATTAATTCAACGCATAAGAATGAAACAACTTTAGATATCATCTTTAAAATATGAAAACAATGAGATTATATTGTCAAAACTAATTCTAAGGCATTATTTAGACTCGTGGTGTCCTATTGTTGGTCCTGCTCGAAGTAAAGAGATAGAAATCCTACCCCTTTCTATAATATCTCGTCTATGCACATCTATCTTTTTCTATCTCTTTCAATTTTCACTTCTCTATTTCTTTCTATCCCTTTGATAATCGTAATTCGCTTTATTTCTTTTAATCTACTGTTTACTCTTCCTTTCTATCTCCATTTCATTCCACTTTCACGTCTATCTCTTTCAATCCGAATTTCTCTATCTCCCTCTGAATGAAAATTGCTCCTATCTCTTTCAATCTTTACTTCTACTATATCACTTTTTATCTCTTGCCTATATTCGTATACCTTTTTCTATCTCTTATTTAATCCCAATTCGCTCCTATCTCTAGTCCTTCCTATTACTCGCCTATTGTTATCCACCCGTTTCTTCATCCTTGTTATTCTCAATTCTTTCCTATCTATTTCAATCCCCACTTCTCTGTTCCTTCCGCACTTTTTTATTCCTATTTATCTCGTCTCTTCTCGTTTATGCTTTTCTATCTACTTGTAAATCAAAATTTGCTCGTATCTGTTTTAACCCTTCGTTTCTATCCATTTCAATCACTTTCCCATCCTCTTCTATCTCTTTCTATCTTCTAGGCAATCGAAATTTGTTGTTATGTTTTTCAATCTCCTAATTTCTGCCGCAGCCAATTTATAAACCTATCTATTTGAATATCTTCTCCTCTTTTTCAATTTAATTCCTTTTTATTAAAATTCATAATTGTTTATCACATTTAGGTTCAATTATTTCGTTTTCAAAAAGTAAACTCGCCTCTCCCAATATTAACCATCGCAATATTAACAACCCCGCAGTATTAACCGCATTTCTCTCGTAATATTAACTAGCCTGAAATTATCGACTTTCTCAAATTGCACTTGATAACCACTCCGCATTAACTGCGAATGCGCAGCCTGATATTTGAAAGAGGGAAATTTGGTTAATATTGCGAGGGCCTCTATTCGGGATTTCGTTAATATTGGGAGAGTCGAGTGTAGTTATTTATAATTAATTGAAAGCATATTTGAAGCGTGACCTTATATACATATATGTATATTCCACCAATTTATTCTTAAATGAATAATTTAAATACATCTATACTAAGATAAAGAAGAGCGGATTAAAAGATAAAGGATCGTGTAGTTATATTGGTGCAAGAGAATATGGAGTGGATAGAAGTAGCTGACAAGGAAAAAGATAAAATGGAGGTATGAGGGGATTGACGTAGATAGGTTAGTGATCATAACGATTGAAAAAGAGATTTAAAAAGGTAAAGGTGGTTAGAAGAAAGATAAACGAGGATAAATAAGATAGATTGGGATAGAGCTATTTCGGATGAGTGATATTGATTTTTACAGCATAATTCCAGATCCAACACTAGCTCAGTGGATTAAACATTGGACAGCAAACTCGATGCGCGCGGGTTCGCGACCCTATAGATGCAGATTTTTCAGCGTTATATACATTAGAGGTATGATTAGAATAATATGTGTGTACAAAATATTACAGTTATAAAATTATTATAATATGACGATTAATAAGTTAATACGGGAGAGATAGCTTTAGAGATAGAAAGAGATAGCGTTTTGGGGATGTAAATGGACACTTGGAAGTGATAGAAAAGTTCTATCTCTTTCTATCTCAAATTTCTATCACCTTTCTATCTCTTCACATCCAGCAGGTTAACTTTCCTGTGGAAGCAAAACTTTAAAACGGCTTTACGATAAATAAATATATAATATATAAATAAAAAAAGTTTAATTCCACCTGAAACTGTTTTTTTCGAACCTTATCTCAATATGTACCTGAAATGTGAGCCCTAAAACAGATACTTCTTTTTAGAGTGATGATTGTATTAAGAAGAAATATTACTAAAACATGAAAATAAAGATATGGTGCACTAAATAACAGATTCATTATCAAATTATCATTAAACTATTTTTGTTATACAACTAACTGAAAGTCATTGTCCTTAATAATAAAAAGACTTATCCAACGGAGAAAGAATTATGTTATTTGAGAGCGGTTTAAATTTAAGATAAATCTACACGAATGTTTTTTTCTCCCTTTTTACTGACCAATGTGCCAAGCCACAAATATGATTTACCGCCGATGAACGACATCCCGCAAAGAGACATGTGACATGTCTCATGACAGGGACTCTTTACATACCTATGATCGATTTCAAAAATAGATTCTTTTGTTAAAACGAGTCGAAAGTAACAGATGTTTTAAAACCAAAAAATGCAATAGATTAGAACATTAGTTTTATAGAATTTCGAAATCTTTTCAGAACTATGTAGAAATTTTGTAGAACATTATTCCAATATTTTATAAAAATGAGTATAATAACATTAAAATTAACATTAAACTTAAAATTCTCGTAACTTTCAAACTAATTGCTTTTGTTGAGAATATTCAACTTCAACTAAAATTTACTTTCCTGATTTATTATTAACCGCACCCCAGTGTCTGCTGAATCAAGATTAATATTATTTTTCGTGTTACAAAAATTTATTATCTCTCATTGATTATCTCTCTCTGGTTCGGTAACTTATTTTTTTCATAATTTATTGCATAAAAAAGAGACTTAAAATATTTGTAGTATAGTAAGCACCCGAAAGTTAAGATATACAAATATCTCAGTAAGTAATCAGTAAATGGTACGTGACTTACTGTCCTCTAAAGGAGCTTCTAACTTGAATTTACCATTGGAAACTATTTCGACTAGTTAAAGCCTCGGTCTCGTTATGGTGAGTCACTGCACAAGACTTCGCCAATTTTGAACTGATTCACTAAGTTCTACGTCAGCCACTTCTATAGAGAAACCACAAACAAATCGCCACAGAGATAGAAATGTGATTATATATTTCAAGATCTGAATTATACTGCAATTTAAATTGTTGAAATTCATATTTAAAAGCGTTAGTTCGGATACAATATCGTTAGTGATAAATCCATGTCATCAATATAAGAACTCAATAAATTAGCAGAATTAACCTTTTAGGAAAAATAGTAAATTATGATACAGATTACCAATATATTTTTCTAGCTTCTTATTTTTAAACAAATGTGAACAATTCGTAATGTAATAATTTTCCTTTTTCCCTTAAAGCTCAAGTGCAGTAAAAGACTTGTATGGTATGCCTTAATATATATCTCTCACTTCCTCTTGTTTGTTTCAAATTTGAAGGAGTGAGTGGCTTTTGTTTTTATGGTCTAATCTCATCTCATTTCTGGAAAGAGTTATCGGTGTCAATAGTCAATGAAATTGACGGATATGGAAATAGAAATTCCAGAGGAATGAAATCAGAAGAAAAGGTCGATTGAAGATTTGATTGAAAATGCTGATCGAGATACAAGCACTTCAAAGTATTTTTAATTTTTATATAATAAAATGTTAACATTTTACGCAAATACATTCTATATTTAATTCTCATTAAAAAAAGGTTAAGTCTGTTTGTAAATTATCAGAATTATAATAATGAAGCTCTATAATATATCTTGAGTTGTAAATAATCATTAAATATATACTTATTTATAAAAAATGTTCAAATATAGTGTTACTAACCAAGAAAAATCGCTGCGTCCTACAACCAAACGGAGAAAAAGACACCGTAAATCTTTCCAAGAGTATTTTGAATTTTTCTTTGTCGATAACTTGAAAGTGGCCAAATGCAAAATATGCCAATTAGAGAAGCACAAAGAAATTTTAATTAAAATGACTTCAGGAAATACTTCAGAGATAAAGCGCCACTTGGAAAGATTACATGTTTCACAATATGGAGAAGTGTATCCAGCATTTCAATCACAGACTGAAGTAATTTTGAAGATATAAGTAAATTATTAGTATAACCTTTAAAATAGTATTTTTTCAAATTAGGTTTCAGTTTTGTATTACTGTTACCGTTTTAGGGCATTATTACAAAGTATTTAAATAATATAATTTACCGATGTATAATATGAAACAACAGTTAAAAATTATCGTATAAAATTTTTAATTCTTCTATCTATATTCCGCAGATCTTTGTTCAAGACCAATTTAATAAAAAGACAGTAGACTGGGTAGTAAAGAAGTATCTACCGTACAATTTCTTCGATGACGATGAAACCCAAGATTATTTTAATTACATCAATCCACTGGCAGAAGTACGGAAACGAAATGAACTAAAAGCTTTAATAGAAAAACGATTCAATTGCAGGTCCTTCTTATCATTGCATAACGATCCATTTTATTACTGATGATTGGGTTTTGCAATCGCTCGTAATTGACTTCTGCCCTTCGAATGGTGAGCATACGGGGAAAGACATCGCTTCAGTTTTCTACAAAATCGTCAATAATTATGGATTAGAAAACAAAATTCAAGGTATCACAGTTGATAACGCATCTGTGAATATAAAATTTATGAGAGTTGTCTTTCTTAATAGATTTCGACTTTGAAAATCAGCATTTCCGATTTTATGCGCATATCCTAAATCTATCAACACAGGATATGCTGAAGGAACTAAAGCTTGAAAACAGTTTTCTTGAGGAAGAAGGTGAAAATTATGAAGGTGCGGAAATTGACGAAAATGTCGAACATTATACCAATGATGAAAAAGAAAATGAAGATATAGAAATAGCTGATGACATAGAAGAAGAGCTTAAAAGTTGTAGCATTTCACTTACTAAACTACGGACTCTGTTAACTAAATTAAGAAATTCCGAACAATGGAGAAACAAATTAAAAAGCTCCTGCGAATGTTGCTATATACGCTTTAAATGTCCAATAATCGACGTTAGCACGAGGTGGAACTCTAGTTTTGAAATGATTCAGTTGGCGCTTTAAATGAAAAATCCATTATTTTTTTGTGCTAAAATGCTAAAATTTTAAATAATTTGCTGCTCACAGAGGAAAAATGGTTTATTTTGAAAGAGATCTGCAAAATTCTGCGACATTTTCAAGTTCTCTCCAAACTTTTAAGTGGTGACAAGTATGTTACTCTATTGTATGTCCTGCTTCGGTTCAATATGTTGGTTGGCAAATTGGATGCAGAATTAATAGAATTAAAGGAGATGTCAAAAAGCGCGGTAAATAATCATGTCATAGACGCTGTCCAAGCAGCTAAAACAAGCTTTTTAAGCACTACGACAAAAGCAATTGGATTTATTGTGCTGTTTTAAACCTGGATCCAAAACACAGTGTAGATAGGTTTGAAAAAACGATCTGGGGAAGAGAAATGGCAGCCCACTCCGTGAAAGTTTTTGAGAAGATATACAAAACAAACTACTATGTTCCTCAAGATAAATCGGTAGACAATTTTTACCGTAAACTAGTTTCAATAATTGTCATTGAAATTTCAGCTATATTTTCCACTAATAGTTCAAACAATTCAGTGAAATAGTGCTGACATTTCAGTGAATAATCACTAATTCAGATTTAGAATATTGTTACATCCTAAAAAGGATTAACTTACCTCGAAATTTGAAATTAATTATAGTTCCTCGTTTTGATTTGGAAAGAAAGGTATTCTCCCAATCGGGATGAGGATAACTGATTAAACTCAAAACATTTCAGATACAATAATTAGTTTATTTATGATAAAAATGAAATTCTATGGCTCGCCCTTTATAAATATCTCTCGCTCTTGGTTTTGGAAGAGGAACAGAGTTTATTTCCGTCTTCCTTTTAAAAATTGTTCCTTTACCTGTTGGATGTGGTTTGTAGTGAGGTTCCCTCTCAGTTGGGGGGCTGGTCTCCTTTTCTATTGCCCTGTTGGGTTTCCTTTCCTTAAAGGCTGGTCTCCTTTGGTTTCCTTCTTGAGATCACTTTATTAATTTTGTTTAACTGGTGAAACTTGGTGAACCTTCCGAACTCACTGAACTTCACTTGGTTGATAACGTTGAGGCGTCTTCACCTCGGACTCGAAAATCAGACTGACTTTTTGGGGTTCAAATCCTCTGCTTATATGTCCATTTTTGGTTCTCCAAAATGGCCGCTAAGCATGGCCAAGTCCGCCAGGTGCGATAACAATGGTGATTTTTATTATCATTGAAATCAGCGTGTGGAAGCTGATCCGATGATTTGTAATATTGGAAAAGCGCAAGATCCGCGAGGTTCCCTTGTTGTATTTGACGGTTTTGTAACTTTATGTTTCCGTTCGTTGACACCCTTCCTTCGAAGATCGGTATTAGAAGCGTGGGTAAGGTCCATACAAGGGTTTTCTTACAATCGTTCAGTTTGGAGGTAGTGTCCAGTTTTTATGGCTTCTTTAAAAATCTTTGTGATTCGGAAATGCCTAATGATTTTAGTTTTCTTCAATGGTTGACAATTATTGGCTACATATAACTTTAGGTTTGTTGGTGTTTATAGGAAAGGTATCCGCCTTAGAGATGATCGTTTTCTTTAGAAGAAAGGATTTGGGCTCGCAGGTTTGGTGACAATAGAGATTTGTATTCGTCGATTTTATGATTAGACCAAATGTGTCTAGGAAATTCACAGGATATATAAATTGTTGGATTTGAAATGATCTTAGTTCAAAATGTGTTTCTTTAGAGAATTCGTAGGATACATAAATTGTTGAATTTGAAATGATCCCAGTTCAAATGTGTTTCTTTAGTAAACTCGTGGGATACATAAATTGGTTATATAATCTTTATTCAGGTTGTTTTTTATGATTGTGAGAATCTTCGCTTCGAAGTATATATTAAAAAGAAACATAGAATTTGGCGGATGTAAGTTATAAATTATATAGAACGAGAGTTTTTGAGGGTATAGCGTTTCCCACAGTTTGTCTTTACATAACATTATATATTATAAGAAATAGTTATGCGATAAACAAATAGTGATTTAAATGGTAATTGCCAGCTAAGATATATGGATTATGATTGCTGGTCTTTTAAGTATATAAGTATAATAAAATAATTGGTATTTAATATTACGTCGCGGGACGTGACAGTATAGTCCTTTAGAAAATTCCGTAATTTAAAACTAATACAATTAAAAAATAATACACTAAAAACCTTAATATTCTACATAGATTAATATGGAAAATACAAGCAGCCCCGGATATATTGCCAAGCGTGGTAAAGTCGATCTTCTAGATGTTAACTCCTTTTTTGACGATGATGAGCCTCAAACGTCTCAAAATAAGAAACCTGTAGCATATAGAAATCAATGGAGACAAGTGCTGGACTTGTATATAATGCGAAAAAAGGGCGAATAGAGATGTCGATATTTTACAGTGGTGAAAAGAGAACGGAAACTTGTATCCAACTTTAGCTCGAATGGCTCGTGATTTGTTTTCAATCCAAGCTACATCTGTCGAAGCTACATCTGTCGCAGCAGAACGAGCTTTTTCTAAAAGTTCTTTAAGTAATAGGAAGCACCGCGACAAATTAAGTGATGATTCAGCAAGGATTTTAATGTATTTAAACTCTTGGGTTACGTGTTCCTTAGCGTCAAAAATACAGTCTGAATTCAAAGTAAGACTAAATAAATCATTTTTCCTTTTTAGAATTTCAATATGTCGAAGTAATAAATGTTTCTCAAAACTTGTCAATTTTTTGCCTATACTTTCATTCTCTATTAAAATCTATTAAATTTTTCTCAATAAAATGTTTTGTGTGTTTAACTGTGTACATGTTTCTTTACGTATTGTTACGTTATTTAACTTATATTATTTAAATTTAACAAGTTTATTTGATAATCTTGTCCCAAGTTGAAATTATTATTATTGACATTAATCAATAACACAAGTCTCATTGGGTTTGATTTTGCTCGGTTTGGAGATTGTTGTCAATTATTGACCTTGTCAACAAATCCAATTGAGCAATCGATAACTTATTTTCATATATATTTCTTCTATTGAAAATTAAACAACCTCAAATTTTAACTTCAAACCAAATAATGGGTGGATCTCCAAAAGTGGATCCGACTGTGTAGATTGATTCTCACATTCTAACTATTAACTTACGGAGAAATCCTAGTAAATCCGATCGATAAGCTCCAAATCGCGACATTCAACCCTTTTTTTTCGAACCTAAAATACAATTTAACTACATTGATCAAAGCAGAATAACCATCCAACCTTCTAAACCGTACGAGATTCTATTTCAATAGTTGTCTTATTTACTTACTAAACTTAATTGAGCAGCTATCTTGATTGTATAGCTATGAGAACCCATGTTGGGAGTTTGTTTTTACTCCATAACGTTTTGCATAGCTATAACGACAAAAATTGAAAATTCTCTTCCCTAGAGTTCTTTAATAATCGGTGAAAACTGATGACCAAGCCGAATGAGGTCCGAAACGAACTTTGGTTCAAAATTCAAACTCTATCTCCATTCACACATTATAATCTTTAGAAGAGAATTTTTATATTCAAGTTTCTCTCAATTAAAAGAATTCTTTGTTCATTTTATTTCAACACAGTCGACAACCCTGAGCTCCAATATGAAAATTGGTTGAAGAAGGTTGTTTTCTGTTCGTTCTTTTATGGACAAAGAAACTCAATTGAAAAATTCCTGGCAGCTCAATTAAGAATAATTTACTTGAATTATTAATTAAATCGCTTCAATAAACCCATTTGATTGGTTCTCACTATGAATCTAGTACGGTTCTGTCCTGTCAAAACCTAAAGATTCTCCTCACCAAAGTGATACCTATGATGAAGAGCCAAAGCGCAAACGTCTATTCCCTAACCGTGGTCTCGTTAAGACAGGTTTTTCTGAAAATTTATACTGAGCTCCTTGAGCATGCCGAACCTTCGATTCCCCTACTTAATATTCATAATTGCTCGCGCAGATATCGATTAGTTTAGTGCTCAGGAGTGTAGCTTCGCTGATTTTTCCTAGTTCTTTAATTATAATTTAATTAATTAATTTGAACCGCTTCAGTATATTAAAAGGGGTATTAATTTTCGTCCTTTTTAATCTCAGAATCAGAAAATAAATTGAGAAAGTTAAAACTCGAAACTGTCTGATACTTTTGCTCCATATGGTTGGTAACAAATGAAATAATCTCTATGGAAATTATAGAAAATCTCTTTAATTCACACTTACATAGGCATTTCATAGCTTCTGAAAATAGTTTTAATTGAATATTTCTGGCACAAAAAAAATTATTTTAAGTAGAAAAATATGACGCAATTGAATTCGAACCTACGTTCAAAATCTTTCACGTTTTTTTCGGAAACATAATTCTTTTCTGATTTCGAGTCGAAAACGGCTATTTTTTATTCCTGTTTTTGTAATAATAATTATTATATTATGTAAATTTTATAATTATTAAAGGTTTGGAATTTAACCTATTAATCAATTAATTCTACAACTTTATAGAAGTTCTAAAAATGCTAGGTGTTTTTTCTGTACACAAAACTAGGCCGCGCTGGACATATAAGGTTAGCACACTATTTGTTTTCAGTTAACACATGGGATTAGTCGAAAGTAAAGTGATGAAAACAAAAGATATTGCCCAAACAAAAGATATTGCTCCGTTTCTGCTGTGGTCCAGCCAACCATATATGAATGGCTGAAAGTAAAAAGTGGATAAAAAAATTTCGTTTTTAAAAGTGATATAAAAATTCTTGAAAGTAAAAATGAGATAAAATGAATTCTTAGAGCAAAAACGATACAAAATTGTTTTACTGCCAGAACCAAATATAATCTTCTTCCAAGTAAAAATGAAATATAAAGAAATTCTCTGAGCAAAAACGGGATATGTGAGATATATGGGTATACGGTATACCCTCCTTCGATTCGTGTGCTCAGATATCCCGTTTTGCTCAGAGAATTTGTTTATTTTCAATATTTACTCGGAAGAAGGTTATATTCCGTTCTTGCAGTAAAACAATTTTGTTTCTTTTTTGCTCTGAGAATTCATTTTGTCTTATTTTTACTCTCAAGAATTTTTATCCCACTTTTAAAAACGAAATGTTTTTATCCATTTTTTACTTTCAGCCGTTCATATTATAATTAGATCAACCGCGGCAAAGGTGGGAATTTAAATTTCCTTGTTTCGGGTTTTTCCAGCGGGTAATCATCGTGCGCGTCTTTTTTTATGTTTGTGGCGTCTCGTGTTCATTTGGTATCGTACAATTGTTTTAAAGTGAGTCAAAACACAACAAGTTTTCACTTTTCAAGTTTCATTTTCTAATTTTTTTATAACTTTTTTTTATAAACAATTGCACTTTTTCATATGTTCTACACGTCGAAATTTAGTTTTTTATTTACGAATAATATGCGTAAAAACATTTTATGTTAACAATTTGTTATGTTATGTTGATTTGATTTTAACAATTTATTTTAATAATTTTATATTTTACGAATTTAATATTAGTGTATGCTCGGTTTGATTATACCCTGGAAGAAACATGGGACCGCCATGTCGAGAGCTTAGGGTAATGGTTAGGTAGCTGGACTCGTGTCTCGTAAGTTCGTGCGTTCGATTCTCCCCAGCGTTGCGTGCAAAATTTTATTTGTTAAATAAGCGTTTTAATCTACAAATAACGATCAGTTATAACAATATCCATAATATAACAGCGGATAAACCGTGTTCTTAATTAATAATTGTTTTTAAGACATTTTTTTCAATTTTTATTTAACTCATCTTTTACTTTAATACTCTTATAGCCCCAACAATTTTATTGTGTGTATAAGGAGCGTTATTAGTTTTTATTAGATCCTCATGGTCTCCAAAATTAGAGAACTTAAGAGAATCAAAAAAAGAAAAAGATTTAGATTTCGATTTAGCCATACTTTTTGTCAGCATAGTAAAATACATTGAACGAGCCATCCATTTGCTATGGTCAGCCCAACCATTTTATTTTTTCGCTGTACCAAAACACAGGTAGCATTACACTTTGGTTGCAGCAACCATAGATATGGTTACCCCATATTTTTCAATATACTATGGCTGGCACAACCATAGCTAGGGTTGTGCCAACCATAGTGTTCTCTCCGTGTATCTCTCGTCTACCACAGTCTATTCTCTTTTCATCGAGTTTGTAACACTCGACTACGACTTGCACGCACTCGCCTTCGGCTCGTGTTACTAACTTCACACACGTGGAATGTTCAACTTTCCATACTTGTAACATAATATACTATTTTGGAACAGCATTCAGACTGATATGAATTTCTTAGGGATGTTTTTACGACATCCGCAGAATTAATATGTTTTTCTGCCCGCGGGGCTATTTTTTTGTTTTCTTTTAAATTCTCGATTTAAATGCAATTCCTGTAACCTTTATTGATGGTTTTAGTATAAACTAAATTCAATGTAATTTTTATTACGTATTATTTTACTAATTCTTTTTGTATATTTTTAAAATAAAAATAAACACCTCTTATAAGTGCGGCTATGATTTTAAAAATTTTTAATCCATACTGTTCTGTAGAGAATTCTTCTGAGCAATTGTCAGTCAAGCCTCGATTCTATTAAAAATATTCTAAATCAATCTAGTAGCGGCGAACGTTTTGCTAAAGCACGGTCTGTCGTTGTTTTTGGCTTTAACATTTGAATTCTACGATCGTCGCGCGCGTAAAATTGCAACGTGGCCTCGAGTCACCGCGTGTCTGAAATCGGCCCTCAGTTATCTCGACAAATTCAAGAGGAAAACTTTGAACAGGACGAATATCGATGCAATTTTTTGACTCCCAGGAATCCATCCGAAGACTAGTATTTTCGAAACGTGACTCAAGAAAATAACTTCTTACCTTCTAAATGAAATTTTCTGACTTACTTTTCTCTACCAATGTACCACTGAATAGTGTATAAGACTTCTCTTTTAAAGACTTATTTTGAAATTAAAAAACAGTTTTTATAAAAGGGCACATACTTTCTACATCACACTATTACAATTTTTTGCCTACTGAATAGTTTTTAGGCCGAACAAATTGAATTGACAAACTGATTTGGTAGAAATACATACACTGAGAAAAAAATGCTTTTGAATCAATGAAATATTGGTTTGAAGCATCAAACGGTGCTTTCGTGCTCGGGCAAATGCATAATCTATTATTTCAAAAGCATATGCTATCAATTCTTATGCTAATGCTTCAACCGAATTTATTGTTGAAGCGTTGAAGAAAATATTGTTTCAAATAAGATACTATCAAAACCGGAAATATATTTATCCGATACAACATGTTATTTTATAAATTCAATAATTTATACTAACATTTTTACAGTATTTTAATTGTGTTGATTGTCTAATTGAATGATAGAATGGCAGAATTTGTCTGCTTCAATAGAAAAGGTAGTTAATGTTATGACATATTTCATTTAATCAATGTTATATCCCATTACTTTAATAACGTAACGTTATTGAATAAAAGTTTGATACCACGAATTCAATAATAAACTATTTGATTTTAAAGCATGATACTTCTGTTTTCAAAGTATGAAGTATGCAATCTTTAGTACGATGCTTTGAAGTAAAAGTCTCTATTTTCAAATTAAATGAAAGTAACGTATTGAACTAAATGGGTATTTTAAATGTTCAAAAAATCAAATATGAATATATAAACAAGAATTTGTTTATTCTATAACTAAACTCTTTTTCTTTCAGTTTTTTCTTTACACATGTATATATATATATATAT
>UCOH01010128.1:0-31380 GCA_900474275.1 Synergus japonicus
TGGCAAAAGGAATGGCAAAGGGAATGGTAAAAGGGATTGGCAAAGGGTATGGTAAAAGGAGTGGCAAAAGGAATGGCAAAGGGAATGGTAAAAGGAATGGTAAAGGGAATGGCAAAGGGAATGGCAAAGGGAACGGCAAAAGGAATGGCTAAGGGAATGGCTAAGGGAATGGCAAAGGGAATGGTAAAAGGGAGTGGCAAAGGGAATGGTAAAAGGAATGGCAAAGGGATTGGTAAAAGGGATGCGACAATTTTTAACACGAAGGGGAGTACATACGAGCAACCTCGCAGACCACCTATGCGAATTTTTATGGCGTCGCCGCATTCGAAAAATAAATGCTGATCCATTCACTCAATTAATCATCGACATTAAAAGATTCTACCCGGGCAACTGATTGTCTTCAGTTTTTGTAATAAAAATAATTAAATACTTAAAAAAAAAGAAAATCCGAAAAAACAAAAAAAAATAAAATATAAAAAATAAAAAAAAATACGCTCTTTAAAATTCTCCAACCTTCCCGTGGTAAAGAGCGTAAGTAGGTATCAAACCGAAACTAATGGAGATACTATTGTAAGCCTTGTATCGTTTATTTAATCGAAAACTATTACTCGTAGAAAAAAATGTTTCAAATAAAAAATGTGTATTTCGATGAGTTCTACAACTTTTCTTGGAAACATTTTTTTTTATTTTCTATATTAGCTGAGATAATCGCAAAAAAGCATGATTTTTATGGTTTTTTCATGGTTTCACCATGAAAAACGCCTAGTCGCCAATTTTCACTATCATTTTCGTAATCAGCGCGTCAAAATACATAAGTATACGGAGTCTCAATGAAATCAGAGCATGATGCTTTTCGGAATTCCACCCCCTGGCGGCCCTCCACTGCGTACACGATAGCGGCCGTAATTTTTACTTGAAAGATAAAAATCATAGAAGTTTTTAAACTCTATGCAATTATCTTCTATTTGAACTAAGAAAAAAAAAATGAAAAATGTCAACAATTGGAAAATTTATGCAATATTGAAAAAATTCTAGTTTTTCCTAGAAAATATTTAACGATGGTTTGCAAAAAAAAAGTTGTTTAATATAATTTTCTCTATAACTTTGTTAGTGCAAATAGAAGCTGTACTAATAAGCTTTAAAATAAGCCAAGAGCCATTAAGATTCGTCGATTACAATCTTTGTAATCGCGTACGCAGTGTCAAAAAATGCTGTTTCGAGAAAATCGCATTTAAAGTGAGCCGTACGCCCTTACATGCTTTGTGCACGTCCGGTAATTTAACGGCCGTAGCTGACAAATTACTTCGAATTTTGATCTAATATTTTGGCAACATATTTTCAGATGTACCTAGTGTCACGTCCCGCGACGTAATATTAACTACTTTTATATTCAATATGTGGTATGTGTTACAATTCTTAAGATGTAACACTAGTATCGATTAAGATGACTTCCAAAAAATCGATTTTTTTGACCCTCTAAACCAGGCGCCCCCCTTAATTATTTTTAAACAATTATTAATGGTCATTTATAATTAAAGGTTAGGTGATACCTCAACTAAATTCTGCTAAGGCTAATAATAACTTAGAAATAGGAAGATTATTTTAATATTCTCTGTTCCGTCGGAACAATCTATTCTGTCTCAACCAATTTAATTTTATTAGTTTTCAAAACATCTGTCTTCAAATTCATAAACATTTTTTTTGCTATCTACTTAAATATCTACAAGAAATACTAATCCTTAAATTTTATATTTTTATTACAATAAGCTGTCCAAACCGTCCGAAAACACGATCAGTCGATTTGTGACACATCTGTACATTTTAGGTCTTAAAACATTTAGCCTTCGATTTACCTTTTTTTATTGCCCTCACCTGGCAACTAAGAAAACACTTCTCGACTACTTTTCTATTCTTAATCTCAACTTCGGGGGTTTTTCCTCAAATTTGTTAAACTTCGATACTTCTCGTGAATAATCGGAAATGAAGCATCAGCCTTCAGACCTGGTCACGCTAAAGGACTAACAACCAGTTACAACCTTTCCTCTGACCTATACAACTCGCTGCATAGACAGAACTTCAAATTCGACACTTTTTATACTCTTCACTTAATTGTTAATACTCATTCCACTTATACAGTCCACTATCCTTGTAATTTTATATATTGCAAATTAAATTTATTAATTGCAATTGTCGTCAGTGTTTTTATTTTTTAATCAAAAACATTCTCAAATAAAAAAAAAACTATTATTTAAAATATTTTCAATTATTTTTATGGACGTCAGGTTACTTTAATTCATGCTGAATATTTTAAGATAACTAAAATAAATTAATCCAACAAATCAAAATTCCTATAATGAACCATATTATTTATATTTCGTTCCTGACTAACTCAATATAATTATCAGAACATCAAACTTAATACAATAAATAATACATTTCTTGTGATCTTATCCATTATTCAATTAAAATAATTTTCTACTTAATAAATAATTTATAATTATTAAGAATTAATAAATGATTTGAATTTGAAAAGTTATCACACGAAATCGCTTCCAGATAAATTTAAGACGATTAATGTCCATTTAATTATTCACAAAAGTAGAAAATACGAAATAACTTATATCACTAGACACTAGACAAAGTCGAGAACGGAATGGCGAGAGAATTATCGTTTTCCTTCTTGTCGGCTAGCAGACGGAGGTGACGTACAAGCGGTGCTCACTAATCTTTACGCCTATTGGCTAACGTGAGTCTGTCACTCGGCGAACAAAGTGCATTACACCGATTGGCTATCGTCCGCAGAACTGTTCACACTAAGTTCATACACTTCTCCGCTGAATGACTACAAGGCAGGTAGAAACCGCACCAAAATTCAAATAATGATGCTGGAAATGCTTCCTTCTAGGTGATTAAATTGGAGTTGGAAACAAACGACCATAAAAGAATTCATGCTTCTATTTTAGATAGGGCCAGCCGGCCCTAAAGAACCTAGTTTTTAACAGAAAATATTCGAATCTTCGGGTGGTCCCCGGTAAGAAGGAGTTGATTGAACTAGAAAGAAATGAGTTGGAATATGGGCGATTTTTCAACTCTTTTAATCTCAAACAATGTCGTTTTTAAATGTAAACACTTCAATTCATTTTATCGATTTACATTTGTTATCGTTTCAATCCTGTTAAATCTCATGAACAAAAATGTACACGTTTTAACTCTGATAGACGTGATTGATTTGAAGTCATTTTAATTTTGTCAAAAATGAGCATACTCTAATGCTAACTAGAGTGATAGATTTGAAGTCAAATTAACCCATTAACGTCCAGCCGGACACATTTTGTACACCTCTTTTCCCGCGCTCAAGCTATTGCATTTCGAGCAAAAAAAAATATAAAAAATGTATACTTATAGTTTGAAGTGTGCTCTTTCGGGTGGTATCACTCAAATTATCGAAAAAATAGTTTTTTTTGGTCGAAAAATGCATTTTGAAACAAAAAAAAACATGATTTTCGAAGGATTTTTTTTTAAAATCAAGTTTTCAAAGATTTACAGGCTTGGTATCATCTTGGAACCGGTCTAGATCGTGGATGCGATGTCTGAGTTTAAAGAATATGAGGTTGTGACGTCATTTGAACAATTAGAAAATTCAAAATGACGCTTATTGCAAAATTTTCGCTAGAATATTCATGAATTTTTTTCTCAGAACGAAGCACTTTCCTGAAAATGTAAAACGAACAAAAAGTGCTTAGAATTAGCCAAAGAATACATCAGAATTTTTTCAAAACGATTCAAGTGATTTGTTCGTTTTGCAAATTGCCAATTTTTAATAAATTGCAAAAATCGTTCGAATCGTTTTGGACAAATTCAGGTGTATTCGTTGGTCAATTCTAAGCACGTTTTGCTCTTTTTAATTTTTTAGAAAACTGCTTCGTTTCTAAGAAAAAAATTCATGAATTTTTTGGCAAAAATTGTGCAATTCGGGCGCCATTTTGAAGTTTTTAATTCTTTAAAATGACTTCACAACCTCATATGCTTTAGACTCAGACATCGCGTCCACGATCTAGATCAGTTCCAAGATGATACCAAGCCTGTAAATTTGTGATGGATAGTCTTGTCGCCCGTCACATATTCCTATCCTTTTATCGCTATCTCTTATCAGTTCACGTCACCGAGCGGGCGGGCGAGAGTTCCGCCAGACGGCTTCCCCTACCATCCGCCGACTACTCGTTACGTAATTACAAGTGCTTAAAAGCACCGAATCGACTCCTTTTCAATCAGTTCGCTGAGGAGCAGCTCGTCTACACTCAGCGTAACTCATCTGATCTCTCTGTTGGCGGGTTACCACCACAGCAGAGCGACCGGGACGTAACCTGGACGTCTTCTTCAAGGAAGATCCACTTGGTGTACGACTAGCACGTACCCCTACAGCCGTGCACTTAGCTAAAGGATTCGTCGGCTCACTCCGACCTATCCTGGATCAAACCTGGAGATGACTTTCAGAACCTGGGAAACCTAACATCCTGACAATCCCATCCTTAGAAATAATCTGATATCTGACCAGCGGGCACCCCCATGGCCAACCTTAGAGATAAAGGTTGGATTGATTTCTTAAAATTTTTTTCTTAAAAGTTTTTCCTGTTTAAACCGCACCTGGGGTAAATCATCTGCGAGGAACTAAAGTAAAATAAAGTAGTAAAAAGATATCTCCCTCGTCTCTTCTTTCTCTCCGCACCGTTCCGTAAACCGTTTATTCGAGAGAGAAGGACTCAGAAGATAGAATCCGTCTCAACCGCCGGTGATACGTAACTTACGTCATGACGTCACTACATATCTCGCTCGTACTGCTTGCAGGTGCCGCATTAGACTAACACACTCCTACTCTCTCGCACGACAGCGCACACTCTCTCTCACGTACACTCACCGCTTACAGAACACCGATACACAAAAATGTTAAAACTTAATTTGCCGAAATAAAAAAAATTTATATTTATATAGAAGAACCGTTATTTGCTACAAAAAAATATTTAATTAAATTTAAATTAGAATTCACCAAACATAATTTATGTTTTATATAGAAATTATCATTTCACATTTAATTCAAATTTAATTATTCTCATACTCTCGTAGTTCATAATTTAGAGATGTAACTTATAGGAAAATATATCATTCTTGTTATTTTGTAAATCAATAGTTAATTTATTTCTTGCCCTTAAAACTGACCCAGGCATCGACTGAAGCGTCCGGTAGGGCAAAGATAATAAATACATGATTCCAGATAGAGGGAGTCCCGAAAACAACAACGTTACATGGTATCCAACAAGGGCACCAAAAACGTAACGTCACAAATTTTTGAAAACTCAGTTTAAAAAAAAATCCTTCGAAAATCATGTTTTTTTTTGTTTCAAAATGCATTTTTCGAGCAAAAAAATTTTTTTTCGATAATTTAAATGATACTACCGAAACTATAAGTATGCATTTTTTTTTGTTCAAAATACAATGAATGAATCCTAATAAATTTTCAAGTCACACTCTTTTCCAATTGCCGATAATAAATACAGAAATTGGTTTTCTATCTAAAAAGCAAAGCAATATCACAATTTTTCACTTTAATCGATAAAAATTAATTTCAGTCAAACTCCTATGTAAACAATGTTCTGAACTCCCCCAGATGGTTTTTTCCTACAGATTTCGACGTTACTGATCGAGTGTAACGTAATATTAGACATTTCAATTTGACAATAATTGATCTGCATTGAAGTGTTGACAATTTAGCTCAAATTCACAACACTTTTAATGCAAAACAATCTTGTTTTTGAACATTTTCGATATAATTTTAATTAATTTCAATCAACTCTTTCTTACCAGGTCGAGAGGCAGTGAGGTAAATATGTATTATACTTCTGATGCGTACAATGTATGAAGGAATAAAGACTGTTAAACACAAAAGTAAAGTTGTAAACTTTATTCTATTTCTGAGTTAGCCACATATATCAATTAATAGGACAATACATCTTTCCAATATCTACTGAATTTGGAGGCCTTTGAGAAATGAAGTCCAGCGCTACTCCCCACTCAGCTACCCCCTAAATCTAGCACTGCTCCATTGGGAATAGAAAAATTATATCATAGAAAGAATATGGGTTATATTCATGGTTAGTGTACGAATATCGTGTGGAATACAATAGCGCCGCCTCCACAGATTTTATTGGAGCTGCTAAGCCAACTTCGTATTTTGCGGGATTTCGGCTTTCAGTGATACGAAAATTGTCACAATATGTTAATTTAATCGTGAGTCATTTTTTTCCTCTTTTCTCTATAGCTTCGAAAAATGGTATTGAGAAACCGATCCATTGGTAGGAAAATTATCTAAATTATAGTGGTGTTAAAAAAGGAATCGTGTATGACTCGCGGGAAACTTTTCTATATTTTTTAGCAGCTTCCTGTAGGATATCCTGTATAAGTATGGACAATTTTAATTGATATCTGCATCATATTGAACGATGAATAAATCAATGAAAGTAAAGTTATACTTGAATTTATCTCACTGATATTTTTATTTTTATGCCGATTCTTCATTCGGTCAGCACCAGCATATTGATGAACGAAATTGGATTCCACAGGAAAGAGTTGCAGAGTTTCATGTACATACAAATGGCGTGCACTGCCAAACTTGGAAAAAGTTTAAATCCCAGGCTAGACTCTGTACTCTTGAGATTTTTTGAGCCGGGTAGAGAGATTTGTTAAGGCTGCTATGAGCGTAAATAGTTCAACGCTTCAATGGCAACTGCAGTGTGCCTTTGGCAGAAACTGGGATGAAAAGGACAGTCGGGAATGAGGCGGATAATTTGAACTTTGCGACCGGCGACTCAATTCGCTGATTGGTATCGAACGCGAAAAGAAAGTCCACGAGAATGACTTTTCGTTCCAGAACATCGATAACGTGATTTGTGATTTGTGTTAGGTCCACCGTACTACTGCATTATTATTTTTTTTGTATTTCTATACCTACAAAAAAGAGTTTCGTTAACTATTTACGTTTTTCATGTGTTATTTAAAATATTTAACTTTTATCTTTTTCTCTTTTCTATTATAGATCCAGAACCATCAAACTCTGCCTGAAGTCTCATGTATAAGCCTTCTGTAAGATTAAAGAAGATTAAACGCAGGGTCCAACATAAGGTCCAAAAGAAGCCAAATACTGGACCTCAAAAAGAAGGCCAAAAGTATTTCTTATGACCGTTTTAATTTTTTTTTTTTTTTATTTTCTCATTTTAGAAAAATATTGGTGTTACGTCCTACCTATTTATTTAACCGACCTACCTGGCAACAGACTCGATTTCTTTAAAACAAATTCCCTCGTTTTAGTTCACAATTGAATGCAAATCTAGGAACGAGGACAAGCCAAATGAAAACAGAGATTGCAAATAAAATTATACAATTTATTAAATTAAATTTAAAATTCAAGTTTTACAAATACTAAATTCGAAGATAACCCTTACGAAAAAGCTAAAGTGAGCCTGAGTTTTAAGGGACAGTACCTCCTGTTCTTATTGATGATTACACTGGATCCTTGTGTTATCAGTTGGTAATCCTTTAGTTGTTCTTGGTGAGATACTTCTGCACTTCCACAATCGAACTTGTACAATTGAATTTCCGTAGTCAGAATATTCTGAATTTGATTTATCTCTCGAAGGTAAACTTCATCTTCGGAACTTCACTGGATCGTGACTTTACTTCGTAGAACAACTGTACTGTAGAAGAACTGCACCCTTAACTGTTTGAACTCAAGACTAAAACTGAAACTGAAACTGAAACTAAAAAACTGGAACTAAAAACTCGAATTGACTGAGTCCTCTATGGGCCATGCTGTTTTTATGCTGATCCTAGATACTAAGAGAGTTCAATGGACCAGTGTTAGTGCGGTGTCTGTGAGTGGCGCCATTTCAATAGTCGAGTGTTAGTGCAATGTCTGTGAAAATGTTGTAGTGTTAGCGCACATGAATACTCTGCAGGTGTCATCCTGGTTTTTGGATCAGTTGCACTAGCGAGAGTGGCTTCTGGACCTCTCACGGACACGTTGAGTGATTGAGAGTGTGTATGTTTCTTGTGGGTGTCTCCTATACAGATGGAGTTTATAGTGTGCCTTTGAGGGCGAATGTTTTGGTATAAAGGTCCATGTCCTCTTGCAGATTTAGAGACTTATTAGTGTTGCAGGTGGCTCGAGTCGTAAGGGTCAGTTACATACATATGAATGAAATAATGTTTACAATTATAATTATGGTTTATGATGTAATGATTACATTTTGTCAATAGTGATGATGATAATGATTAGTCAATTAATTAATTAATGGTTAATTAATAAATAGTTAATTAATAATTAGTTAACTAATGTCATGCTGACATAAAATTGGGTTTACAAAACAAGCTGTGAATTTGTATAAACTTTTTGTGCACATTCATTTAGCACTTTGCTTCCTGGACAAAAATATGACTTGATGCCTCATAGAAGAAGCATTAATTAATAAATCAAATGTATTAATATTAGGTCAATTTTTCGAAATTAAAAAACACCATAATTTTTTTAATTTTGACGACAATTACTAATTAACTACGTACTAACTCCTTAGTAGGTGAATCTGAGGATTATAAGTTTCATCAAGGCATTTTTAAAGGAAGTTCTGATGACAGAAACGAATCAAAAGTTCCACCTGAAAAACACACAGCTAATGAAGCAGAAGAAGTGACTGTCAATAAGATTAATCCAGCTTCAATTATTCCTGAATCATCATTATTTGTTCAGCTTCAAAGTCAAGAAGTGTATTCATTGGAAAATTGTGATCCAGACCCTGGTACATGGCCAATGTCTGTAAATAATGCCCAAAGAAGATTTTTGGTTTCGCGAGGGGATATGGAGCTAGCATATAAAGGGTTAAGAAAATAATAAGAGCGCTTTTTCCACAAGAAGGAGCATGGGTAAGAAAGGAATAGAAAGAAGTGGTGATAAAGGAAGAAGAAGATCTTTACTTTCGAAGAATTAAAGTCGGCGGAAGCCAAAATGAAGACGGGGAAAGCATAAGACCTGGATAGGATACTGAAAGTAATCTTGCCAAAGATAAATAATCGAGGTATACTCGGGAATCTGATCCTAGATGATCGAGATGGATCTCAATTAATCAGCTTCGACTAGAAAGAGGTCCACAGGAGACAACTCTTCTCTCTGATGCATTATTACGCGCTTTCCTACAGCGTCTAGCAGTCCATTTCTATATGTTGATGGCTACTTTTTCGGGTATATCTCCGCCAACTTCAACTTGGGATGTTGTGGATACCCATCTGAAAATGTTTTTAGAAGTCAAGATATTAAGATCTGTGAAGTCACTTAAGGCCTACAATGAAAAAAAAATACAATTGGAGTCTTACACAAAATACTGCCAAATTGATCCAATTAATGGAACAACATTGTGAAGGGATCATCCAGAAGGAGTTAAAGGGGAATCCAAAGTACTCAATTTCATCCTACGCCGTGTTAAAGTGATGAGACAATTAAAAATAATGGACACACACCTTAGAGAGGAGAAAGATCTCATTACAAGTATATTTGCCTCCACAAGATTTAATGCAGCTAGGGAAACTTCGATTACACACTGGTGGGATCCAGACATTTTTGGCCCTAGAGGTAAAGGAATTCAAAAAGTGGACAACATGGTACCGTTGTTATGGCCTGATGATCTACTCTGATAAAAGGCTTAAGTGATTTAAAAGAAGAAGAGCGCAAAAAAATCGTGAAATGGAAAAACCTTTATTCTCTAAAAGGATGGGTTCGCAACTTGGAAGGAAAGAGCGACAGATATTATAAATGAATTTAAGATGTTTATGATGGAGAACAATGTCATGGATGAAACTCATTTTAAACACACTAGATTAGAAATACGTGTCTTGATTATCAGCACTGTAGACTCACTTTTTCAATTCCATTTTCCGAAATGTTTATTTTTTGCTTCCTCTTAGGGGAAGCTTTATTTTCGATACGTTTTCTAATATTTTTAAAATCGTTTAATCAAACTTTTCTCACGTGATAAATGTCTAATACAACATTCTAATCAATTGTTCGTGTGTGTGTGTGTGTGTGTGTGTCTCCATTTTTTGTCGCCCTATTAACTTAAAGAGAGTTGTAGATAAATTTATGAAATTTTTAGGGTATATTGGCATCACTAACATCTCAAAACGTGTCAAAGGATTTTTCAAAATACTGAATTTAAAAATTTTTATGTAGATTTTGAATTTTTGTAAAATTTATTTTTCGACTATAACTTCTCAAATATTGAAAATTCAAAGCTTATGTAAGGGAAATAAAGATTCCTTGCGTCAAAACGAATCGATTGATCTGTAGGATTAATGAATTTTATAGAATTTTAAGAAAATTATGATTATTTTTAATTTTGAAAATCGTCCCGCAATCCATTTCTATATGTCGATGTCGTAGTGACAGTCAAATCGCTGTCATACCTCAATTTAATATAGCCGCTCTCTTGTTTTCAGATGGCAGCTACTCAAGAGCCGGGCAACTGCAGCACTAAAAGAAGAAATGTTATCAGGCTTGATGCTGCAGTTACCCGGCTTTGAAGTTGCTGTTGTCTCAAAACAAGAAAGCGACTATACTAAATTGATGTATGACAGCCGACTTGATACTTCGCGCGGCGGTTACACGAAACTTCTCTCAGTGTAGAGAGCGGTGGGAGAAAAAGTAAAAACCAAAACATAAATATAAAATTTAATGAAACGAGAAATAATAAAAGCTATTTATAAATTTATTCAATTATAAACATTAAAATATAAAAGCAATATAATTAATACAAAAGAGGGTATAAATGGGCTAAAATAAAAAGAATACTAATTTATAAAAATTAAGTTCTTTCGTCCTTTCTATTTCTAGATTGGATATAGAAAATTAACAAACAAAGTCTAAATTAAATAAAAAATGAATGGTTACAATAAAAAAGGGAAATAAAGACATAAATACAAGATACAAAACAAAAGAAATATCGAAAGCACAAATAAAATGAATATAATAAGGGGACATAAAAATGAATATTAAAAATCACAAAATTAATTAGATAATGCAATTCTGTAGAACCATTGTAAAATAAAACAATGTAATCCTAGAGAACCATCACCAAGAGATACTAATAATGAATTATAAGATATAATTTTTTAGAACAACCATAAAACAATATGATGCAATCCTAAAGAATCATCTACAAAGACAAAGACAAAAAATAAATTATGAAATTCTACAAAACCATCGTTAAGATATAAATATAAAATGAATAACGAATTCTACAGAACCATTATTACAAGGACACATTAATTAAATAAATTATACAAGAAAGGGTCATAAAAGGGATAAACCAAAAATCAGATTCACACAAAAGAGGAATACAAAATAAAATGCTAATACAATCTAGGAAAACCACAAGAAAAATACATAAAAAGGGGACAAACTAAAATAGAATCACTCCAAAATATCAAACAAATAACTACCTAAATAATATAAATAATATCCAATATAAAATTAAACCTTTAGAACCGATGTAATAAATTTCGCGGAAAAACGATGTGTTCGCTCTGGAAGTTGCTGGACGAAAGATGGCTAGAAATCAGCGTCATTGATTTCTTTAGCAACGGTTGAGTATCGTTACTATGTAGCGTTATAAAAGGACGAAACCTTCCGCAGAGATTGAAACTCAAGGATTCTCAATATGAGATGCAGAAAGGCAGGAAACGCAGCAATCTCATCCAATAATATGAAGAACAGACATGTAGAAAGACAAACGCAGCAATTACATTCCATGGAAATTATAAAGAATGGACATGTGCAGAGGCGGGAAACGCAAACATTCTCATGCATCACATGATTTATCCAAGGTCTTCAGTTACGGTCGTTAAAGAGGATAGGAATCGGAATCAGTAGTAGGTTAGGCGGGAAGATTTGAATCATCAGAATTCCTTTACTTTGTTGAAGGCGTCCTAAAAACATCATGAAGTCCTTCCATAATAAAGTCTTTCCATAATAAAGTGTAGCGGTATATTTGAGTTGTTGCGCGATTGGAAATGGGCGTAAGAAATGCGCGTGATTAGCCTATCACCTTACGTATTGTTGATAAATGAAGAATCATTCTCCCGAGGAGATGAGCGAGCTGGTAAGAGCCGAGGCTCATTCTTTTATCATTAAGCTCGGATTTCATAGCTGACTCAATTCTCGAGTTTGTAATTTTGTAATTTGAAATTTAACGTTCATTTTATATTGATTGAATGATATAATGCTCGCCGCCTCGTCTTTATTTTCGGTTGTATTGTGTATATTGTTGTGTAAATTATTGATATTCAGATTGATGTATGTTTTGACATTCGATTATATGTGACGTAAACAGTGATGGTCTTTTCTCAATCTCAGCCATCCTTTCTTTTGGAAATTCTTTGGTAGTTGACTTATTTCAAATATTTTTGCTGCACTTTCTTTCGCTTATTAAATTTTTAGAGCATATTTTGTCATAATTTTCAAGTGAATTCTTAACTAGGATAGACAATGTTAGAGACCAAAATAAAGAGTAGGTTACAAAAGGTTATTTTCAAAATGACAGGATATGATAAGGTAGGAATCTTCCAGAGCTCAGGCAACAGTAATACATGAAAAAGAAGATAAAAACAATATAAATAGTAACTAAAATTAAATAATCTAAAAATTACCATAGATAATCTAAGAAATGTGCAACCTCCAGAGTTAAATAACACGATTAAATCAATTAACTTTAAAAAAACTAAAAACTTAACAGGTGTATAAGCTTAAATCCGCTATTTGCTCAGAGATAGCGGTAGTGAACATATTTAGCTACAATAGATACGTCATGCTTTTTTTGTGTGAGTTCGACACCTGTCTACATAAATCAGTGCACATAGTCAGTTTTTTTATACAACAACATAAATTTTTCCTTGAGTAATCATGTCTAGTTTTGTGCCAGAAAAGGAGCATTTGCGGAAAGCTCTACTTTTTGCTTCAATTTGAAGAAATCGGCTGCCGAATCACATCGAATCCTTGTGGAGGCCTATGGTGACAGTGTTTTGTCGAAAACAACTTGCAGAGACTGGTTTCGTCGGTTCAAAGACGGTTATTTTGACTTGAGTGACAAGAAGCGTGAAAATCGGCCCAAAAAAGTTGAGGAACATGAATTACAGGCTCTTTTGGATGAGGACGATACACAAACACAAAAAATGCTTGCCGAACAGTTAGGTGTTACTCAACCGGCCATTTTCATGCGTTTACATGCCATGGAAAAGATCCAAAAAATGGGAAAATGGGCACCTCATGAACTGAACGATAGGCAGATGGAGCGACGCTAAAACACATGTGAAATCTTGCTTGCTAGACACAAAAGAAAGTCGCTTTTGAATCATGTGGTGACTGGAGACGAAAAGTGGATTTATTTTGAGAATCCGAAACGAAGAAAATCGTGGGTCGATCCTGGACAACCATCAACTTCTTTCTCAAGACCTAATCGCTTTGGACGCAAGACGATACTGTACGTTTGGTGGGATCTCGGACGAAAAAACAGCAATTTTTGAAAAAAAATAAAAATAAAAAACTATACTGTTAATCTTTCTAAAATTTTTCCAGTATATTGTACCAGTATATTGTATTTTCGTCACCTTAAGCAAAATAAAAAATTTCAAAAGTTTATAATACCATGATAAACACGATTCTGACTTTCGTAAATTATTAAAGTGATCATATTATTATAGTTTAAAAAATATAATTTGGTTTGCTTAATATGATATTTAATTAATTGTAATTTATATTCAAGATCGAAATTAAAATAATACATATATGATTTAGTTATCGTCAGGTTAAAAACATAGCTTTTTCAGTAATTGAATCGTTCATTAGATAACAAAATATTTAAACTTGTTAAAAGATCATACTTATTCATATGGAGGCAACAAGAATATTTATTTTATGGAAAATATTTCGCCATCTTACGATAAATAAAGCAGTGACGATTACTGGTGCATTTACCCTAATTTTGAAAAAAATTTCAAATTTTGCTCAAAAAAACGCAAATTTAATTTGTGCTAAATTTTCTCTTCCTATTGCGTGATTTGATTATCTGTTTTGATCTGGAGCCTTTTTTAGGGTTGTATGAAGATTTTTCACTCATTTTACAATTTGTTTTAAAATGTTTTTTTGTTTGTTTTTTAACCCGAAATTATAGTGCCGCTCGCGGTACTCCGCTTCTGAGTAAAACAGTTTGAGTTTTAAACTAGAGGCGAAATTCCGCAAAATTGAATAAAGACAGTTTCTCTTTTTACACATGCAGTTCAAAATTTATCTCGAGAATAATAAAAACAAGAAAAACTAAATAAAAAGGTACATCTCGTAAAAACGCTACAGTGGGCTTGAATTTTCCGAGAATGGAACCGTTTTTTTGTTATAGCGATCTAACCGACAACTATTTCTGAGGAGTTATCCTGGTAAGCCCTTTAATTTTCACGTGCTGGTCGTAATTCTCGCGAATTATTGTCGGAAAATTTTTTATAGCGTTACATGACTCAAATACTCGCCATTTCGAGTGTTTCGAGGACAAGTTGAGATTCCTTTTTCTCGATGGATTTACTATATATTGCTATTTTTATCATCTGTATAAAAAACAAAAATATAATGTAGACTCGAATTTTAATGCAATTTCATGTAGAATATATTTTTTGGGATACCTACATTTATTTACTCTCAGAAATACATACCTATGTAAAATGGAACAAAAGTAGAAATTAATTCAGTGGGAACAAGAGACAAAATACGTTTCTAGAATGTTCTATAAACGAATTGTTTAGAACATTCCAAAAACGTCCTTGCAAACATGTTCCCTGTATCAATTAGGAGTTTTCTTGCAAAATTTTTTTTTGGGAAGAAAGATTTTTTTAATGAAACCTTGTGTAAGATAAGAATCAAGTGTAAATGTGAAATTGACAAGCGTAAGAGCAATTTCGAGATTGTCGGTGACAGTGTCGACAGATTCAATACGATTTACTCTTGCATGAAAAATTCGATTATTAAAAGCCAGTTGAAAAATTCCATGTACGCAGAAAATGCTGATAAATATTGACAGCGTTTTCTGTCTAGAATTTTATTTCTGTTGTGTAAATCGGTTGCACAGAAAATAATATAATACTTTGACAGTAAATTTTGTATAAAGAGTTCGATATATCATTTTTGTAATACCTAATTGTATTTTAAGAAAGGATGTGACTATCAATAATTTACAATATACAAAGAATATGAAACTTATATTACAAATACAAAAAATGTTTAGAAAAAGTGTAGTACAGTACAACCTCCATATGAGAGCCACCACGGGAAGTTAGAGGTAAGAATTCCGAGAAATAGGGGGCCCCCACTCTTGGGCTTTGAGCTCGGAAATGGCGCGTGTGTGTAAAATGTGTATTTTGGTACCTAACCTCTATAGGAGAACCCGCGGCCGGCGGCGATGAAAAAGCCGAATAAGCAGCATCCTTTCGATTACATATAAAGTGGATTACATATAAAATGGATTTACATATAAAATTGGACATAAATACAATATGTAGATATTAAAATATATACATATATTAAAATTTAAATTGAAATTATAATTTTGTTTACTTAAAACTTTTCGTAAAGCTTTATTTTTATAAAACTGTAAAGACAACCGATTATATATATATAGGTAAATACACAAATTATTGTATGTAAATTAGAAAAAAAATTTTAATAAAAGCAGTTTCATCGAGAAAAAACTAAAATTAAGCTGCTCTCGGCTGCGGCTCTTCTATGGAAGTCGCGTGAGTAGAGTTTCTAGTGGGGGATGTTTCCAAGCACATCAAGGCCATTGGCTCGCTTAGGAGGTTCCTACTATGGAGGTTGTAGTGTTATAATTATATAGATGCAATTTCTTAATCGTGTACTTTATGAATTAAGTAATATTTAGTACTGGTGTCACGTCCCGCGACGTAATACTAATTATTTATTATTTTATTATACCTATTCCTCAAAAGACCAGCAATTGTAATCCATATATCTTAACTGGCAATTCACATTTAGATCACTATTTGTTTATCGTATAACTATTTCTTTATAAAATATAATGATATAAAATGTATTCTTTATAAAATATAATAATCCGTAGAATGGCTACACCCTCAAAAACTCTCGTTCTAATAATTTATAACTCACATCCGCGAAATTCTACAATCACAAATGTTTCTTTTCAATATATATTTCGATACGAAGCTCAACAATTCATGTATCCTACGAATTTCCTAAAGAAACACATTGGAACTAATCATAAAACTCGATGAATAGGATATAGAAAACTCTATTGTTAAAAAGGGAATCCACGAAAAGTCGTAAAACCAAACCTACGCATCCAAATCCTTTTCTTCTAAAGAAAACGATCATTTCCCCTAAAGCGGGTATTCTTTTTCTGCACATCTACAAAATCTAAATTTATAAACTAATAATTGTCAACCATTGATGAAGACTAAAATCATTGGTCATCTCCGAATTTCCAAATAACAAAAGAACGTATATGTTCTAAAAAGATTTCTAAAGAAATCTATAAAATCTGTATTACAATTTTAAATTCAAACATCTGGACTCTCACCTTTGAGGGGAGCCTTTTGTCAACCCACGCTCCTAAAACAGATCTTCGAAGGAAGGGTGCCAACGAACGGAAACATAAATTTACAAACCCATCAAATGCAACAAGGGAACCTCGCGGATACTGCGCTTTCCCAATATTACAAATCATCGGATCAGCTTCCACACGTTGGTTTCAAAGATAATAAAATTCACCATTGTTATCACACCTGGTGGACCTCGCCATACTTAGCGACCATTTTGAAGAACCAAAAATAATAAACAGAGATATATAAACAGATATATAAACAGAGGGTTTGTACCCAAGAAGTCAGTCTTGTTTTCACCACCGAGTCTTGTTTCATCAGTCAGTCTGTTTTCGTCTGCTAAGTCTGTTTAGTCCCAAGTCTGATTTTCGAATCCGAGGTGAAGACACCTCAACGTTATCAACCAAGTGAAGTTAAGTTCAGTGAATTTGGAAGAATTATCAAAGTTCACCAACAAAACAAACTCAAATTAAGCAATTCAAAAAAAGACCAGCCCATAACAAAAAGAGACTCAAAGGAAGGCAGGGTAATTCAAATGGAGACCAGCCCCCCAGCTGAGATATTTGTAAAGGGCGAGCAATAGAATTTCATTTTAATCATAAATAAACTTGTTATGGTAAGGGATACCATTACCCCTGCGTATAGGCAACCCGATTCACGGTTACCGATACACTGCAGTACGGTCAGAGCGCCTGGGCGCAGGCAACCAATCTTACGCCGTTTTCGATACACAGCAGACGGACCATTGAACCGAAATATCGATCGGTGCGTAGTACCGCTAATTCAAGCTAGGCGTGTAGCCTTTGCGCTTTCCCACTAACGACATGAAATATTGTGGGGATAAAAGACCGGTATTTGGCCACAACAGGTCGTCCAGCGACGAATCACAAAGCCAGAAGCTCCACACGGTGAAGCGGTTCGAGCCTTTTGCCAACGAGTATCAACGCAGTCATCGCGGCAGTAGCAGCTCTGCAATCCACGCTACAGCAGGGTTCTCAGTCTACGGTCTTCAAGTCTTTGTTACGGTAGTATATCAGAAAGATCCTGCACGCTGTTCCAAGCTTGGGTTTTTCGAAAGAGTTATATTTTGTCACCCTACCTGGTGAGGAGTAGTTTTAGTAGAAAACCAGTGCATGCAGTACCTAGCTGTGGGGAATAGATAATATTTCGTAATTTTTTGTAATACTCATGTTTCGTAACATAACCTATCAATCCTCCATGTACGCAGTTCCAAGTTGTGGGGAATTGATAGTGTTCGGGATTTGATTATTAGCGATTCTCCATGCACGCAGTTCCTAGCTGTGGGGAATCGGTAATGTTTCTATAAAGGGAAACTTTCAGTAATCTTACGGGTCTTCTTTGTTCGCTGCTCCAAGCTGAGGAAGATTACGTCTCTTTTTTGGAACATGCCAGATTAACTTCACGCATTAATACGAGTATTGGAATTGTTTAATAATTGCGATTTAAAAACTTAGGCTGCGATTGGAAAATGGGTCTTTGAATAATTGTTTCGCTGCGCTTGCGTACTTTAAATAAAATTCAACTTTGCATTTCTTCTCGTGTCGCGGAAATACTTATAAATTTGCGTGCCTCTTGCATAATTGGGAAACAGTTTGTAAAATTCTGAGTAAAAATTTAATGTTATATAATAAAGAATAATTCATCTCTGAACTCAGATAGGGCTGCGAGAGAGCTTTGTTTTTTCATATTATTACGCGTGGCATGTTATTACTAATGAACAATTCGATTCATTTGAACTTTCGTATTTGATCGGAGTAACCGAGTTTATACTTTGAAATTATCAGTCAATGAAAGGCACATTTATTAACTTAAGAAACTTGTTAAATGTATTGTTTTATTGAGAATTTTGTTCGTTCTTTACACAATAAACTAATTAGTTTATATCGAGTCTTACAACAAATCACTCATCTTAGAATTATATCGAGTTATTCCGTGCATGGACGAATATAATTCTCTCATCTCTTGATTATTTGAATTCTTGATTGAATGAATGTTTTCTTATTGTTATTGTTAATTATTGGCGTAGTCATTTGCCTCCCTCGAAGAACATTCCCACGACCGTACGTTTACAGGATCTTAGCCTATGAGAGGGCATAAGTTTTCTATTTCTTTAATCGCTATTTCACAAGAAAAAGATTCATTCTCTCTAGCACTAATAATTTGAGTATATTTAAGTAAGAAGGAACCTGTTCTCGTTACAAACTTATTATTGTATCTTAAATGTTTTGAGTTTAATCAGTTATCCTCATCCCGATTGGGAGAATCGGGATGAGGATTTCTTTCCAAACCAAAACGAGGAACTATATTTAATTAAAATTTCGAGGTAAGTTAATCTTTTTAGGATGTCACACTGGATTGTTATTACTATTTTTAAAAACCCCGCCTCGAAACTTGCACTTTATGTTCCTCTAAATAATGTGTAAAGTATCTCTTTTCAGCAAAGTGACGTATTTGTATGTGAAGTATTTCATTTACGCATCGTAATGTCATAGGTGTGTTTAAAGTAGGTACTTTACACATTGATGTCGATTTTACACATTTTTCGTAAATTGTTGATTTCAATCACTATCAGAGTTAAGTAAGTAATTTACCAGAGGTAAATTACATGATTTATTAGATTAATTCACTATATATTCTTGTTACTTAGTTGATTTACGTAACATAAACTAAACACAACATACCCTAATACTTTCAAAAAACTTCAGAGCATCTTGCTGAAAATTAATAAATAGAAATCCCATCCCTTTCTACCTCCTTCTATCTCTAAGATAAAAAGGTATGAAGATTGTTTATAATAATAAATTTTATAATTTCTATCAATTCACATCCACACCGGTCTCTTTCAGTCCCTACATTCAATGTTTTAAGAATATGGATATTCAGTTTTAGATCAAATTATGAATACGAAATTAATTAAATATAAAATAAAATGAGACTGGTATAGGCAGTAAATAAGTTGAGAGAGTGTGCAGATAAAATTTATAACCATCTATTGTTATCGTAAGTAGAGCAGAAACCGACCATTCAATATAAAAATAAACAAACGATTATCAGAAAGCCATTACAGCTGACAATAAGAGTCGAAGAAAGCTAATATTCGACATTAAAATAAATAAAAGCGAAATACAGGTAAAATAGTAACAAATATTGTTAAACAATCTGATAAATAAGTATGCAAATGAAATAAGAACGCAAAGATCAATAAAAAGATGCACGAACCCTCAAAATAATAGCGAGCTTAAAGAATATATCTGCAAAGCGATAGGACGTAACGACTCAACATATAATTCAAATTGAAAGCAATATAATAAAATAACATACGTAATGATTCACATGATATCATATACAGTAAATTCACAAAAATGATGCAGATTATATAAAATTTAATAATCGTTGGTTCGAGAAAAATCAATAAATTAGCGACAGATTCTCATAGGATCGAGGAGAAAATCGAAGCGGACTTACGAATTACGTCGATTTCGTGATGCTTCAAAGGTGCGATGGCTCACAAGAAAATCGCGAAGTGGATTCTGGTAGTTCGGAGGAAACCCCTTCACGACGCCTTGCCTAAGCCGTCTTCATCCACTTGTAGGTGGATGGACCTCAAATTAATAGGCGCGTAATCTCGCTTGCATCCTCTTTTCTTCTCGAGTCATGAAGTAGGATATTTCACACACCACGCTATAAGCAATAAAAATAAACACACACGAAACCGTTAGCACAACCTATCACCTTGTTTTAATTAATTTAATTCACTTTGAGGCAAGAGTTTTTTTTTACCTTTACTCTATTTCTCGTTCAGTGCAACGATCAGAAGTAAAAGAATGATAACGGTTCGCCAGCCTTCTCATCACCTCAGATGTCCCTACTGTTTACAATTTCACAAAGGTGATAGTTCGCTCATTTTACGTCACATTGGTTCCACATTTATTTAAATTCTTAGAAGCGCGAAAATATAAATAGCTCGATATATTATTGTCAAATTATTAGATCTTCTTATCAATCAAAATTTTCATAATATGTAACATGTAATATTTAACTCAATTTACGTAATGTAACATCCGAAATCGAATTCTTAGCTACTTTTTATTAAATAATGAATGTAACTATTTAACCTTATTCAAGCGTATTGTATGCGGTAATTTCCTAATTCAATTTTGAGAGTGCAAAGTTAACGCAAGCTTTCTAAAGAGATCTCAGTTCTCGGGTACGTACTTAGTTTGTCGTTACTGCATTTTCCTCTAGGAAATTTTTACTCTCGAGTCGGTATTCGCGATTGAAAGCGTACTAAAAAAAGGTTTCCGCTGTTTTCCTTTTATATTAAAGCGTGATTCAGTTACAGCAATACACGCGTACTTTGGTTTACTCGTGAAAACGAATTTTCCACAGCGAGTGCTCTTTTATATTCTATCACTCCTACATTTGCTGCATTAAAAATAGAGAGAATATTCGCATAACTACATTTATAACATGGTTTTTTTTACGATTTTTCAAGCCAATATCAATTTTCTGCTAATTGGCATTTGAAACGTGATCTAGTGTACATTGTTATATGGTTCCAAATCACTCTTGAAATCTGCAATATGATCTTTCTCTCATCAAATACCGTGAAATAATTTCACAACGTTGAAATTCTTGAAAATATACTGTCATTCTATTATGTATTTGAAACAACTGCAGTCAAAGAATTTTATTTTTATTATTTATTGACACTACTGAGACAACCATAATAGGTACTGGTAATATAGGTTAAGAGTAACAAAAGTCTTGCAGATAAAGAAGGTCGGATCTAGAGATTACAACCCCCTCAGGGATTGCCCGTTTTCAACGAGGGGACTTTTTAAACACAATATCCATATCAATATGATTTGTAATACTAATACGAACAATCAGAAAAGATTTTGAAACTTAATAGTGAATTCTAATTAAAAATATAAACGTTAAATAGACAATAACAATGTGATTTTTAGTAAAATTTTACAATTAGAATGTAAAGTAGGAAACTATTAGGGAAGAGCAGGGCACAGAGGACCGCTTAACGTTCTTTCGGTGATATAATTATAAATAATCCGTACTTTTAATTGAAATTTGGTGTACATATTGAAAAAACAATCTACTTTCGATAAACGCTTTACTAGAATACATTATTATTTTTAATTCAAGTAGATAATGGCAAATTTGGAAAAACATTTTTGGACTTCTATCCAACTAAATTCAACGTAAAAGAGAGTGTTCTGATTGGAACTTTAACATTTATTTATAACATTATATAAAAGCATAAAGATTATTGTAGTTAATTTTTCTAAAGCTATAACAGGAATATTCCACTCATTTTGAAAATTTTCTTAAATCCTAGGAAAAATATAAATAAAATTGAAAACGATGAATCCATGTCATTCAGGTTTAAGCTGTTTACTACTGCAGTGCTACCTTTTTCTTAATCTTTGCATCGAACATCTAGATATCAATAAACTAAAATATAATTTAAATAACCAGAACTAGTACCACACCAACTCTATAAGTTTTTGACAATATTAGCTTAAGATGAGTTGTATTGACCTGCGAACCTTTTGCTACAGTGAAACTGAAACGACCCTGACCCTCTTAGCATGTGCTATAGTTTCAATGTACATTACCACTTAATTCTGTTTTCCCTCAAACTTGTACTGTCAATGGAAGACGTGTCTATACCTCCACTACTAGTCCATTACAGTGTGATATAAGATCTTTTCTAATTTAATCGCGAATACCGGGAAAAATCGCGAAGTCGAGCACCGAACAAGATTCACGAAACCTGAAAACGCGTTACGAATGCGACCGGACGTATTATTTATCGATTTGCTTTTTTTTTATTAATTCTGAAAATTCGATTATTTAACATAGCTTCTTAGGGGAAATGCTGTAACCCATACAGTTACAATCAAATTAATAAAAGAAAAAATGTAAATCATGAGGAAAAAAGAATATAGGCCTTTAACTTATAATATTACAAATAAATGAGAAAAAGAACAAATTAGGTTATCGCACATTTCACAGGGAAATCAATTTTCAAATATAAAAAGTTCAGATTTACGTTCGGAAAGTAATAAACGCGAAAGAATACCGGCAACAGTGCAATCTTTGAAATAGAGTATAATATATATAAGGTATGAGACGGAATGAGTAGGGTTAGGTGGCGGGAAATTCAAATAAATATAGCACAATGTATACCTATACATATAAAACAAGGACTGTCAACTGACAAATATATTCAGCACGCTCGTGCGATGTTGTCAATCTTCTATTGAAACTAATAGTATTTATTTATGCATATTAAGGGCATGTATTACTTACCATATGAGCCAATTTAAATAACTCCGTTTTTACATTCTCATCAGAGAGAATGTATTAGATTTGTGTAAAATTTGACCCCCCAGTAGATTTTAGATTGTTAGCACGATAACTTTCGAATGAATTGACCGATTGGATTATCTTTTGGTATACTCTTTTAATGTCCTAAAATAAAGGTCAAGTTCGTTGGTCAGCCATTTTGGATAAAAATTCCAAAAGTTGCAGCATTTTGAAAATTTTTGAAACCACTTTTTTTTTTTTAATTTACAAACCCTATGCACGGATGTTCATGGTACTCAAAAAGTCGTACAATTTTTTCTAATAAATTTTTTGGATAAAAAAAAAAATTGAAAGACTTATAACATTTTGAACATTCAAAAAAATAAAAGATAACTTAAATTAGAAGCCAAGCAATTAACGATATGAAAAAAAGTCTGAAGATGAAGAATGTTTCTTTTTGAACACCCTCTAGGATAGGCATAACAACTTTATGAATTTCCTTAAAAAATCGAAAATTCAAATTTTTAGCTAAATAACGCGAGATACAGAGAAAATGATAAGAAACATAATTAATGGCCTTAAAAATATCTACAAGTACTCTTTTGGCCATTTTTCAATAGGATTAATAGTTTTAGTTTTAATCATCAAAAATATTGTTAAACAGAGTCGAGCGCGAAGCGCGAGTGCCCTGATGAGAATGTGCTCCTTAAGGTCGATAGAACCTTAAGTAAATTAGTTTTCGTTTGCATTCCATTGCATTTTGTATTAATTTAAATAAAAATAGGTGCAAGCGTCCCGAAGGGCGCAAGCGTCGGGAAGCGCAAGGTGTGCAGGAGAAGGTGCCCGCGTAAACGGGCAGATTTTTTTCCACAATTTTTACTTTATCAAAAAAATAATAGTGGACATCCGTTAAGAATGCGAACACGAACGGATGTTCACTAAAATTTTTTTGAAAAAGTAAAAATTGTGGCACTTCGGACCACTTGAGCGCTTCGCGACGGTTGCGCCCTTCGGGACGTTTGCGCCCTTCGGGCGCTTGCGAGTGTCGCGACGTTTGCACCTATTTGTTTTTAAATTACTACAAAATGGAATGGAATGCAAACGAAAGCTAATTTACTTAAGGGTCTATCGACCTTAAGGAGCACATTCTCATCAGGGAACTCGCGCTTCGCGCTCGACTCTGTTTAACAATATTTTTCATGATTAAAACGAAAATTACTCATCCTATTGAAAAATGGCCAAAGGAGAACTTGTAGATCTTTTTAAGGCCAATAATTATGTTTCTTATCTTTTTCTCTGTATCTCGCGTTATTTAGCTCAAAATTTGAATTTTCGATTTTTTAAGGAAATTCATAAAGTTCACGGAGAAAATGTGTTCGTTAAACTTTACTGAACTGTTAAACAAACTGGGGATATAAGGACAAATTCGATAATGTTTCACATTTTTTTAATAATGAGTGACAAACTGAATGTTATAAAATACATGACAGTTCGGTAAACTTTAATACTGTACAGTAAAATTCTTATATGAAGAGCGTAGCAAACTTTAAAAGATTTACGTGAATTATTCCCTTAAGATTAGTTAAAAAATGACTAACGTTAATGAATCATTCTTATTCAGGAATTGAAAAATTACTCGAAAGTTCAGTAAAGTTTTATATCATATGCAAAAGAAATTTTATATTCCTTATATGAAACTTTATAAAACTATAATGAAGCTTCTCCTTTCGCGCTCTTTAAAATCTACTGAACAGTTCGGTAAACCGAACGTCGGGCAGCATCTCCCACCACTCCTGTAGTAATGCAGGGTCTAATGCATGTATTACGCACCCTGGCCATTTCAACAAATTTTAGTTATAATAAAATATTGAATTTAATACACATATATTGAATACTTACGTATATTTTCATCTATTGGATAATTTTATAAATTAAAAATCCATTATTTATAATAAACAAAAAAAGTACTTTTTTAGCGTTTTAAACAGCGCGCAAAAAGCATACAATAAGATGCAGAACGCGGCACATGCGCAGTTGAGCATTCCGGATCCATTGGACGTCAACCACATACTGCTTTAGAAAAAATTTTTTTTCGAATGTGAAAATTTAGTGTAGAGTGTTTTACTTTTTAAAATTTTGGTACATTCTGAAAATTTAAAACATTTTCCAACGTTTCTTTCATTTTCGGACAAAGAGTAAGTATATAATTTCCACTTTTTCAATGCTTGCATTAATTTAATCAGGTTATGTAGATCATTTTAATATTCATGGAAACTTCTTTAATCTTAATTATTTCAAATTATATCTACTATGATATAAATAGAAAGAATGAGTAGATTGTGCAATACTTGTTTTTCTTAGTTGTTTGTAATAAAAAGCGCATGTTGTGATCCATTTTCCAGTTTTCCCAAAAATGGAGAATAATCCACCGGAGGTAAGTGGATATTGTTCATATTTTTACAGTCTCATCAGAGAGAATATATTTTTTATATAAAATTAATGAATTTCGGTATGGATAATGACAATTAAATTTAATGTTAAATCATTTAAAAAATAATAAATCTGAATTACAGTGGTCTTCCAGACAAGTGCTGACAGATTTATACCAGCAGTATCCGTATTATTACCCGGTAAAAAAGTGCTTTCTAAATAAAACTATTGTAATTCATTTCAATTCTCTCAATTATTGATTACTTCTTTTAGCCTCAGCACTATACAGTTCCTCCAAATCAGACTGGACCATCATCTGAGTTATACGATCTTAATAACCAGCAAAATACAAATGAATCTGTCCAACCGGTTCAAACTAACGATTCGACGCCAAAAGTCTCTTACACAGCGCTTTCGTCAAACAATTCTTTAGTAAGTAAAGCATTTATGTATCATATTTTTCGAGAATATTAATTTCAATAAAATGTTTTATTTTCATTTATGTTATTAAACACTCTCTACAACGACTCTTGTTGAAATGGATAACTTTCGTATTTTTTAGATAAACGTATCTGACTCAAGAGCATCGCTAAATAAGCCACAAGAATTGCATGATTCAAGGGCTATCGACGCAGGATTGTCGCAATACACTTTGGTTAGTGAAGCCTTTAATATTGGGTTGAAGTTTCATATGTCTCATTCCTTAAAATCTCTATAAAATTTCTTAAAATATATCCAATAAATGTAAATAAAAATTTTGTAAATTTCGTCAGACTAGATGTTTGAAACTTCAACCTAATTTCATGTCTTTTTCAAATATTTTTTCATAATTCATTAAAATTTTGTAGCCTTTATTAAAATTCCTGGAAGCAATTGCAGACGGGAAGGAAATATTAAGCTCATATAACTTAAATAAGCAAAGGTTGACTAAGAAGGCATCCAAAGAATTAGTTCGTGTCATTATCGCACGCGAAAAAGACGAAGTTGTAAAGAATCTAAAACCTGGCCAGGTGCTTGAATCATGGGAGTACGTAGTTTTTTTCAAAAATTTGAAGTTCGTAATAAAATAAAATAATTATTAAGTTAAATTTTTGTTCATTTTTTTCAGAATTCCAAGGGTTTTAGTACATTTTTTCAATTTTATATATTTATTTGTTAGTTAATTATGAATTTTATATTCACATATTATTTTTTAATTTCTTAAATCAATCATTTATTTTTCAGATTCTCAGAATGTCGACCTAGAATTTTTAAAAAATCATTCGGAACCATTTACCGAAGTTAAAAATGCTTTTCTAAGAACGAGCGAAGTAAGAAAACAGATTTTAGGCGTTAAAAATTTAACAGATTTTGACTACATGTTAAGTGTTAAATCACTGAAATTCGATCAACAAGGACAAGAATTGGTAAATATATTTGTACTGTGCGATCCTTAGGACGTAAAAAGCAATAATTGAATAATATGAAATAATTATGTATAATATATTTTTCTGTAATATATAGATTCACCTGGATTTTGAATGTCGTTATAAAGATCATCAATCAAAATTAAAGTATAAATGGCCTAAAATTAAAGATTATCTCATTAGTCTTCTGAAAGGAACTAAGTCGGTAAACAAAGATGATACGGAGCTTACTTTTTTACTTCCAACATTAAAGAGCGGTATGTAATATTTATTTTTGCAAGATAATATCTATAAAACAACTAAAATCTATATTAAAAAATTTTCTTTTTTAGAAACACAAGACATCTTATTATTTTATTTCCTGCACTACATTACAACGGCAGATGGAAAGAAAAGGAAAAGAAAGAACGAAGAAAACGTGAGGAAATTGAGCATTGAAGAAAAAAGGAGCTCATATCTTTTGCATGTCGAAGTAAGATAAATATTAAACTTTTAAAACAATTTATTTTACAATTTGATAGTCTACTATTAATTTGCATTAAAGAATATAATATTTAGTTAATTTAATTTAAGTTCGCGTGCTATAATAAAAATTAATTTCTTCCTTTTAGGATGCTACAGAGTTAGAAACAACTTTAGACAGGCTAAGAACGAGTTTAAAAGCTAAGAAGCTTCAGTTGCAGCCTTTAACGGTGATCGTAGGGCCCCTACTAGATTTTCAAGGCATTTACGTCGCCGTGGATGACATGAAATATACTAGCAAAACGATTCTTGACGCAATAGATTTAAACTTTAAAATTTTTTATGTTTTTGTTTGCGCTTATCCGTCTTTTTCTGCATCTATGTGGATTTTTATTCAGACAATTATCTACGAAATTCGCAAACCCGGAGAGCGATTAACAATACAACATAGCGTCCTTGACGGCGAAATAAAACGCCTTTTGAGTTGAGCGAATAGATTAAAATCTACTACTTCGTTAGTTCCTAATTTATAATAATTATTTAATTCGTTAATTAAAATTAATATTTCGTTAGTTCGTTCTGATATAAAAAATCGAAAATGATTACATGTTTTGCGTGCAGTTGTACCTTTTCAGATAATAGATTGTTCTTAAATCACATCGAAATAGTGCATTCTTTATTGAAAAGTTTTGTGTGCCCGGAAATAGATTGCAACAGAATTTATTCTATTTATAACTCCTACAGAAAGCATCGAAAATCAAAACATGATTTTAATGAAAGCGATGAACGTTTAGCAGATATAATAAGGCAGGAATTGTCAGTATCATATCCTTATGCGAAAGAGATAAGACAAGGTGGAAAGTTAGATGATATTGATGATATCCTAATGGAATTTAATTTGCAAGATGATGCTAATGATGATGACAGTAATTCTGATACAGAAGTATTTCCGAAAACAAGTTTTTATGTCGATTCAAAACCTACCTCTTTTAAAGATCCTTCTGAATTGGCAAAGATTACAAGTAATGAGTCACTTTTTGTTGCGAAATTATATAGCCATACAGATATTCCCCGCAAAAGAGTTGACGAAATTATCCAGGACACATCTTCGTTAGTTAAAAGTACACTTGCTACAATCCAAAATGAAATTAACACCCTTTTTACTAGTTCCCATAATAATAATGTTTCTGCAATTGATATTGCTAAATATTTGGACACATTTTCAAATCCTTTTAAAAATCTCCAAACGGAAGCTACTCGTTTTTCTCAATTTAAAAAGAACAGTACTTTTATAATGCCTGAAAACTTTATTCTTGGCGAAAAAGAAAAAATCGTCGTAAAAAATGGTGTGAATATTATTAAAAATGTACCGATATTGGCTCAATTCATACCGCTTAGGGATGTTTTTCAAAATTTTTTCGAGTTGCCAGGTATTCTTGATAAAACAATAGAATACCAAAACAAAGTTCTGAAACATTCTAAAATAATTGAAAATATTGTACAAGGAGATTTATGGAAAAAAAGAATTGCTGAATATGGTGATAAAATTGTATTTCCGTACACCGTTTTTAACGACGATTATGAAAATAATAATCCTCTTGGAAGCCACAAGGGCATTGGGAAATGTGGCGGAACTTATGCAAGTGTACAAATTTTACCAAACGAAATGAGATCGAAAGTTGAAAATAACTTTCTTTTTATGCTATTTAATACTCGGGATCGTCAAATTTTTAAGAACAAAATAGTATTTGCCAGACTTATAGACGAAATAAAATTTTTAGAAAAACATGGAATTTCTGTCTCTACTCCAACGGGAAATAAACAAATTTACTTTGTTTGTTTATTGTTTTTAGGAGACAACTTGGGTCTTCATTCAATGCTAGGATTTAATGAAAGTTTCCGATCTAATTTTTTTTGTAGATTTTGTCTAACTCGATTGGAGAACATTAATACCGTTTTCAAAGAATGTGACTGTCAACTTCGATCTCGTGAAAATTATGAATTACTCCTCGCAAAAAACGATAGTAAGCTGTCAGGGATTAAAGAAGAGTGTGTTTTTAACGAACTGCCGGGTTTTCATGTAACGGAAAATTTAGCAGTTGACGTTATGCATGATATTTTGGAAGGGGTAGGTCGATACGACGTAGCCTTGATTTTGAATGCCTTGATCTATGAAAAACACCTTGTCTCTCTAACTGAAATAAATGAAAGACTTGATCATTTTTCGTATGGGAAAACAGGACACGTGAATAAACCTCCACCTCTATTAGACAAACACATAAAAAATAATTGTATAATAATGTCATCATCAGAAATGTTATCTTTAATCAGATGTTTATGTCTTCTAATCGGTCACTCAATACCTCGTGAAAATGACTATTGGAACTTATTAATAATGTTAAAAAGATTAGTAGAAATAGTTGTGAGTACTGTGATTCACATAGAAACTTCTACATTGCTCGCTGATTTAATAAGAGAATATTTGATGTTGCATAATCTACTATTTCCTGGTAAACTGAAACCGAAGCACCATTTCTTGGTTCATTATCCTAGTATAATGCGCGCAGTAGGTCTTCTTTGGAACATTAGTTGTATTCGTTTGGAATCGGTGCACCGCGTAGGAAAAGTTACATCCCGTGCATCAATTAGTCGCGTAAATATCTGTCGCACTATTGCTCTAAAACATCAATTGATTCTTAATTACCGATTCATGAATCAAGAATCAGAGAAAGAAGTGTTTTCTATCGGCCCTAAGAAAACTGTTTCTTTTGAAAAATTCCCAGAAATTGATCAATTCTTTCATCTGATATGGCAATCACCTCCTAAGACTTTTTTCATAACTGATTGGATAAGCTTTCACGATAAAAAGATTACTAAAAACAGTGTTATTGTCTTACTTTGCGAAGAAGGTCCACAATTTTACGTCGTTTATAATTTTATTGTTACCGAGAACAGTCTCCAGATTCTTACACATCGTTTCAATGATTGGGTTTTTGACGAGCATTTCCAAGCCTTCAGAGTCTACGACTCCACTGATTTTTCTTGGGCAGTAATAACTGAGAAAGATGTTAGTGAAGCTCAATTTTCAATTGCTCACAAATTACGAGATGGATTTCTGTACATCGAGAAAACATGGATGTAATGCGATAAAATTAGGTTATTATAATAAATAAATATAGTTATCGTTCAATGAAACCTACTCTTTTTTTATTTTATCAAAACCTAATGTCCTATAATTTATGGTGAATATAAAATTGTATTGAATATAAAGTTATAATAATTTAAATTGAAAATATTCTATTTTAAACGGTTTTAGTTCAAGTGAATGACAGTAACTTCACTTTCTCATGTAAGATCTTATAAATTTTAAAAATAAAATTGTAAAATGTGTCCAGACTAACAAACATTTCATTGTAACATACAATATTATATCTATAGTAGTCATATCTTGACAAACCGAAATGAATAAATGAAATTAACATCAAAAATTTTAATTTAAAACCTTTCTCAATGTCTAAAATATAAACTTTATAATAAAATACTGATAATTTTAGTATAAATTGAAATTTTTACAATTCTTACAATTTTTCATGGTCCAATTGACCATTTCAATTTGTGAAGTTAAGAAAACAGTTTAAATTACAATTATGTCTTTGTTCAAATAAAACAAAATTATGGATTATAAACGAAGTCATAAAGTTGTACAAAGAGTTTTTAGTAATTCAAAAAGTATGAGTTATTATAAAATAAAATCTTTAGTATTAAAATGGTACGCTTAATCGTTATATACTTATTATTACGATTTTAGATATATTTCAAGTTCAGCTTTATACATTTTTTTAGAATATAATAATAAACAATAATAATCCACCATTTAAGTGTGTATTAATATTTACTTTCATTAATTAGGGTATTCATAATGCCATTATTATGCTAATTTACTTATATTGATAATAATAAATTTATAAATATGATTTTACGACATCCAAAAATTTTACTTACAGCACTTTTATGATAATAT
>UCOH01010130.1:0-15236 GCA_900474275.1 Synergus japonicus
AAGGAATAACCTGCACATATTCCTATGAGAGTTCTCATATAGTTTCTGACATGTGCCTCCTTCAAGGAATGAGACAAGGATCCTATGTAGGATCCTGCGAAGTTTAATAAATGGAAATTATTCATATATAGTTTATTGTATAGGAATCTCTAAAGGTTCCTGTGCAGGTTCCTGTGTAATTCCTACATAGTTTCCTATCTAGGAATCTTTACAGGATCCTAGATATTTAAAAAAATATATGTTTAAAAAATAATAATTTGCGGGATCCTCGAGAAGAACCAGTATTGGACCCTGTACAGCTTTTTTTGCTATGAAAAATCAGAAAAATCTGCGGCTGTTGGTCCGGTATTCGAACACCCGAATATCTATCTCTATGCCTTGACCCTAATAACTAATCCCCGCGGCTAACTTTACAGATGGTATATTTTACAAAAATCCCAGTAAAGTATCACACCGGCTCTGTCTTTTGTACACCTACATAGGATCCCTGTCACCTTTCCTTTAATGACACACACGTGAGAAACTATATGGGAAACTTAATAGGAATATGTACAGTTCCCTTTAAAGATCCATTTAATAGGATCCTATAAAGGAACCCATACAGAAATTTTCAATAGGGATATTTATCACTCAACTATCACTAATTTATTAATGAATCCCATTTACTAACACACTGTTCACTTCCATTTTATAAATAAACAATTTATTCTATAAATGTTTTCTACTAATAAGCACGATTTTCATACTTTATTTACATTTTTAAATCTCCCGCTTTTCACTTTCTTTCCAATTTGAAAAATGAATTTGAGGTTAGGCATATCAGTCACATTTTACTCACGCATGACCGTCTTCATAACACTTTTTCTCACCAGCACAAACTATACTATCTTTTGAATCGATTCTTTACTAGTCGATTTTTTGCTGGATCGATTCTTTACCCTCAGGATCGAAGAATCGATTCTCGCGTTGTTCGTTCGTCCCATGTGGGCGCGCAAAACGCAAGACGTTTGCTGTCATTGACTGTTTGTTTTGCGCTTTGCATTTTGCGCCTGCATGGGACAGAAAGGGAAGTCCAAAACTTTGGAGATACCCTTGGAGATAACCAGCCTATTACAGATGACTTCAGTAATTTGTGGTCACATCACGAAAACCTGATAGGGATTTCGAAACATAGTCTTTGAAGAAAGAAGTCAAGATGACATGCCAACTGATTTACAACATTACCTCAATCAACCATTGTTAAAATTGAAAGAAAACCCAATGTACTATTGGTCTAACAGAAAAATTTATCCAACTCTCAGCACTATTGCTAGAAAGTACTTGCCAGTTGTCGCAACTTCTGTACCATCTGAAAGATTATTTTCTAGAGCAGGAAATACTTTAATGGATAATAGAAGCAGACTTTCACCAACCCATTTGCAAAAGTTCTTATTTTTAAATTCATTATCAGCCAAAGATTGGTATTTGCACTGCCCGGGTAGAAATTGCCTCTTTATTCCTAAACTAAATATTGGTTCTTAGGAGGTCGCAGCTAGATTATCTAGATAGGAAATCTCGATATTCCCTCAACTGGCCCTCGATTGGTTATTGTCGTATAGTGCTTCTTTAATATTTTCATTAATAATAATATAATAATAATATTATTAATATATTATTTTTTAATGTAATTTATTATTAAATATTGCATCACACGCATCTCTTTTACAATTTTCAGCAAACGCGCGCTTTGTGGCGAATGCGCAGTAGAATATCGCATTGGCCACGTGACCATAAGCCACTGAAGATCAACAAAATGATGGATTGAAGATGTCGGAGATGCCTGTATCTGTCAATAGCTGTGTACAACCGACGCGACGCGAGTGTATTTTTATCATATATTTTAAAGTGCGAATCATTAAAAATGTCTTCAGATTAGGTAGGAAAACCACAATTTTCAGTTGGTGGAATTTATTAAACCTGGATCACAACCAGTGCTCTCAGATCGAGCTAGAAATTTACCCCCTCTACTTTTACAATTTATCGAAAAAAAGTAATTTATTATATATAATGTGGGAAATTTCATTTATATAATTCAAGAAACACTTAAAAAGAGAAATAATTTTAAAATTTTGATAAATTATACTTGAAAAATTGCTTTTTTTCGCTAAAATAGTGGATGTGGAGGGGGTAAATTTCTAACTCGATCTGAGAGTACTGATCACAACCTTCAGTTAGAAATGTGGATATTGTCCTACAAATTGACTCAGTTTTGTAGAAGGACGCTTGAAGTTAAAATTTATCGACGCTTCTTTAACCAAAGAAGACTCAGTGTTATTACATGAACTTGTTCTGAACTCGTCTTCAGCTCCAGAGGTCTGGTCGTTATTTTCCTTCAAAGTTTTAGGTCATTAATGATTAATGATTCCATTAATCATTAATGATTTCAGCAGATATAGTAATAATATTATATTAATTTTGTGTAAGCAAAAAGTAAAATAGCGCATGCGCAGTACTGAAAAAAGCGGTTTTAGTATAGTGAGGGACTGTCTGGATCCTATAAAGACCCAATGAATAGGCCCTCGCTGGATTACCTACTCATGCCCACGCAAACTGAGCGTGACGTTTCCACTTGCGCCCTCGATAGGTTGCTACTTTAGGGCCTCGACAGAAAATAGGAAATCTAGACAGAGCCTATTAAGAATCAATTGTTAACTCGTCTTTTATTTTAATCAAACTTTATTAAATGAAAATATAACTACAAACGCTTAAATTAAACTCTTTAGATTAAATTCGCAGCTCACTGCCTTATAATTCGACTTTATCGCGCCTTACGCAGCACACTGCCCTTTTTCAACCTTCCTCCACTCTCTCTCACGCCCTCTGTATCACGCTTGCGCTTTTACGCTTATACGTCTTTCCCTCTCTTACGTTTTTACTCTGCTCGTTTAAATTATTTCTTTCACACAATTTTAAATTTCTACCCGGGTGATAGCAGGCATCGTCAACTATTATTTATTTATTAAATCCGTTGGACCTGGTCCTGTTATTTTAATCATTACACTATTTTGTAAAATTTTCTACATTTATATATTGTAATAAACAGTGTCTATTAATTGTCAATCTTTAATCATTTTATTTTAAATTTGAAGAAATGTAATTATTTATAGGTAAATATAAACTGTTTAAGACATTTTTACGTCGATCTTAAAAGATCGATTCTTGCAAGATCGATTCTTTTGATTCCGATCTTTTTGAATTCCATCCTGGATCGATTCAAGAATCGATCTTTTCGAAAGAATTGACCATCCCTACTTCCTGTTAGAGAAATTCTCCCATTGGTCAATTTAATTCGATTTTGAATCGCGCGCCAGATTACAGTCAATTGCAGAATATCTCTAGCAGGAATCAATATTTAGTTTCTTCTATCATGGAAGTCAAAATGTCCGCCATTTCTGACAGGAAATAATTACACGCTATTTTGGGACTATAAAAGTGAGTATTCGACAAACTTATCATCAAGCGCCCCTTATTCATTTCTTCTCTCTATTTTTTCCTATCTAAAACCTATAAATTTTCCCTCTTTTGCCGCTATTGTTGTGCCCCTGGGATCTGAGTTTTTCTACATGAGAAATTTTCAAATTCCATCAGCCTTAAGACAGATTTTGAAGGATGTTAAAGGGATTTTAAGATACTTTGTGAGATATTAAGTAATTTTAAGGACTTTTGAGGGTTTCAAGGGATTTTATGAAATTCCATTGGATTCTCAGGAATTTTAATGGATTTCATGACATTTCATTGAATTTTAAATAATTTAAAAGAATTTTACGATATTTTATGGAATATTAAGGGCGCATCAACTACCCAGGCGCCTCAAAAAAAGAAGCTTTTCTTCGTGAATTTGTTTCTCGAGTTGTATTTGGTGGATAAAAAAAATTGTGGGGCTTTATTACACATATATTAAAGTTCTCAACACTATTTTTTATTTATGTATTTACAACAAAATGGCGTCGTGGCAGTCTAAGAAACAAAACAAAAAATTTGTTGGAGGATGAAATCGGTGTGCAGCATATCTCGCTCAATTTTTTATTACGTTTGTAGTTAACAATTTAAAGTCCACTTTTTGATAAAAAATAAAAAAAACAATTTTCTTATACTGTCACGACGCCATTTTGTTGTAATTAAATGAATAAAAAATTTTTTTGAGAACTTTAATATATACGTGTAATACAGCCCTAAAATTTTTTTTCTATCCACCACATACAACTCGAGAAAGCAGGGACTCAAGGAATTTGAGGAGTTTTAATGAGATTTCATGGTATTTTGAGTAATTTTAAGTAATTTTAAGGGATGTAACGTTAGGTTGTGGAATTTGAAGGAAATTTTAAAGATTATCAAATAATTTTACGATATTTAAAGAAATTTAGTTAGATTTTTAGGATGTTAAAGGGATTTTAAGATATTGTATAGGATATTAAGTACACTCATCGCGCGATCGACGACACTTTTCACGCTTGGCTGATTCTACGTCCCCTCCGAGCGTCTCTTGAGAGCCTACACTGAAGTGCCGGCGTTCGAAACTGAGTGCCGTACTGCGTAGCCAGCGTAGTATAGGAATTAGCGAACTATTATAATTTCACTCAAACTATTATAATTTCGGCCGATCGACAGCACACAAGACCCGAGCGGTACCGTCGATCGCGAGATGAGTGTAATTAAAAATATTTTTAAGGAATATAATGGATTTTACGGAATTTTGAGAGATATTAAATGGATTTTAATTAATTTTACAAAACTTATAGAGATTTCTGAAATTAGACAGGGAAAAAGGACATTGTCATCCTGAAGTCGTCCTAAAGACGTCTCACGTTCGAAAAACGTCTTTTGGACATCAATTGGACTGACATGGACGTCCTAAGGATGTTTTTAAGACGTTCTCAGGATGTCAATGTCTTTTTGTCTACTGCGTAAAGTGAATATAATCCTTGTAACTTTTTTTTACAGTTAAGCTATCAGGAACTTAAAGCTAAAAAACGATGTCCTATAATTCCACTACGTAGGAATATGATGGGAGATGGTCCCATGATGACTGAAACAACTAATAGACACGATTTTATGCCTAAACTTGTTTCAAGGGCAGACGTTGTGATTCCCTGTGATAATATTCGAGTTGCTGATAAACCTTTCGAAAGCAATACGACTACGTCTTTGTCTTACGTAAATCCTGGTCCAATAAATCCTGTATCCAATTTCAAACCTACTGCAAAATACAATAGGTAAAATAAATTTTAGTTTTTATAAAATTTAGTCCTATTGGATGGTATTTTGTGGAGAAATAATTTTCCTGATTGAGAATATATTTAATGTAATTAAAATTTGAATTTTAATAAATTCTATTATCCGCAGACCCGATGCGAAGGTAGAAGGTGAGACAATAAACAAACTATCTTTTCAACCGTGGGTAATTCAACCGAAAGAAAATCTACCATGGGCCAGGAAGCATCAATATCAACCTCCGAAGGATTCAATGGCTGGAGATTCAACTTATCATAAGAGTTATCCTGCTCCCGGATTTTACATAGAAGTTTGTGAACCTGAGGAATGTCCTTCACCTAAAGACCAGGGTGAAAATTGTTGCAGAAAAGTGCTCCGTAATTAGAAAGAGTATTCCATGAAAAAAATTCAATTTTTTAATGCACATTTGTACTTCTCAAAATTTTATTAAAAATATGTTTTCATTATATCTTATAGTAAATTTTCTCATAATTTCGAGTTTTTCCAGGATATTTTTATAATTAATTTAAGGGCGCTTTTACTGAGCAAATATTAGGGGTGAGTGGGTTTTCTCTACTTCTGATATGGCTCTAACTAGACTAACTGGCAAGGCCCACAAAGGCTTGTAATGCTTGGGCAGAATATTGCCATACTTAAGGAAAACTGGTCAGGGCCTTCTCAGTTTACATAAAAAATGCCCTAGTATATACCCAAAATATAAAAAACTGGTGATTACCCCATCAGGATTAAAAAACTATTCTGAGGAATAATTATTCACAATAATTGATTATCTCACTTTGGTTTTGTCTCTTTTAATCTCCAGTTCTCTATTCCTTTCTATCTCCATTTCAAGTAAGGTAGTGAAACCGATAGTCGAATACTGTCACAGTTATTTAATTAAAAAAAATGATATACATTTTTATCGTTTTTACAAAAAAATTTATAAAATACTTTAATATATTAAGTTATTATTTAAAATGTAAAAAAAAGAAAAAGTTCGACTACTGGGTCCTTGCCTGTTTGACAACTGCTCCCAGGGGCAAAAACGTGTTCGACTACTCCTCCTTATGAGTCAATCTTTAAACATATATATTTTTTAAGTTAATGTTTAAAAAATCTATATTTTCTTGTTTAAATAGTTCAAAGAATGTTTATATTTACAATTAAAAATAGCTTCATACGATTTTTCCGAATTTAAATACTTTAAAAATGTTTTTAAATGGGCAAGAGTTGACACTAAGCCCTTAAGTGTTCGAGTATCGGGTCCACTACCTTATATCCTAAAAATTTGATAAAGTATTTTATCAGATTTATCAGAAATTTTATTTTAATTTACTTTGTAATTTAATTTTAATTTAATTTTATCAGGAATTAAAATTTTTAATATTTGATTTTTTAATTTTCAATTTATAAGAAATTTATTGAAATTCTTAAAAATTTTACGATAATATTTATCATAATGTTATCATAAATATTGTTACAAAATTTCTGGATATTCCATGATAAAATTTACAACAACTTAATATCCTTTAAGATTATCAGAAAAATTTAAAATATCTTAAAATTTCACGAAAACTTTCTAAATTCCGCAAAATTCGTTTAAATATATTAAAATTCCTAGAAACCACTTGAAAACTCTTAAAAATTTACAAATACCTTAAAAATAAATAATCTCTTGAGATCGTTGTTAAAATCCCTGACAATCTCTAACTAGCAACCTCTTGAAGTTTCCTAACATTAAAAATATCTCTTTAAAATCTTTGTCAATTCTATACAATCTTTCAAAAATGATAAGAATCTCTTGAAATCCCTGAATAAAATTTCCTAAAAAGTTTTGAAATCCTTTAAATCCCATAAAATGTTTTAATTCATAAAAATCCCTTGACATCTGATTGAAATCTTATCAATGTCGTGAAAATCTCTTATAATTCCCAGAAACTTAATAAAATCCTTTTATAATTTTTGAAACATTATAAAATCTCTTGAAATTCATTAAAATTATTTCAAATCTTTTGCAAATTCCTCTAAATTCTCTAAAATTACTCCCAGTAGATAAATACAAATTTTGGGTATTGGGAACAATAGAAACTTTTTTTGTAATTACATATTTTGATAAATGTAAAAAAATCGTGAGACCAGACGTCTGAAACTTCAACTCAATATTTTTATTGCGAAAAATGTTTATTAGAAATTATATTACTACTAAAATTGTTTATCTAAGAGACATAAATCTCTGAGTTCATGATAGTCTTCGAAAATTTTGTATTTTCAACAGAAGGAAAGTGACATCAGAACTAGCAGACATTAAAAACACGAAGAAGTATAAAATATCGATAAATGTTTAGTTTTCTAAACTATTTCTATCATTTCTCAAATCTAATTTGTAACTTTTATGGTGGAAAATTTTGACTAGACATTATATTACTATTAAAATTATTTATATAATTGATAGAAATCTCTATGTACTTGATTCTTCTTCTTACATTTCGAAAGACTATTAAAAAATGTATGTCTATACTTTGAGTTTTAAAAAGTCAAAGTCATTAAGCTTTGTAAATAAAAAAGAAGAGAAACATATAAATGACTTGTTATATACAAAATTTTTCTTTTTGGGCTCGAATTCAGCACAGTAGTCTTACAATTGAAGAGATTATTGTACAATCAAACGAAGTTACCTTAGTGAAGTTCGATCGTAATTATACGATGTGTCTCGTCCGAATAGATCACTTGTAGTAGCGCCAGCTGCTCGGTTATGACCACACATTTTAAAGAGTAAAAATTTTAGAAATTCGAATTTTACCGCCCTACAGAGGGTCTGCCCTCTACCGTACCCAGATCTTCATTTATTTTAAAGTCGAAATATCACCGGGATCGAATAGATCACGTATGGGAAGAAAATGGGAAGGGAGGGAGTGATCTATTCAGACGAGACACATCGTATAATTACAATCGAACTTCACTAAGGTAAGTTCGTTTGATCGTACAATTATACTGCAGTGTCTCATCCTCAAGATCACTTGTAGTTGTTTAAAGTTTTCAAGGTGATATTTCGGTTAATTCCTTGAAAAAAATAACTTAATAAAAAGAGGATTCTTTTTTGGTTTAAGGTATACACAAAATGTGTTTATTAGTAAGCCTAGAAATACAAAATTAATTTTAGCTAAAAACCTTTTGAGCGAAATTGTTCTTCTATAGAATCGGACGGTTATAAAATAAGGCAAAGGCCTTTGACGAGTCCGACCAACACGCCGTCTTTCGAATGACATCGAGAGAATCGCCTTTGCGCAAAGTCGCAGACGTAGTGGCATGTTTAATGCTATAAGGCGTGAAGACTTGGGTATCAATTCCGCTTTTTGAAAGAATCGTCCTTTTTCATCTGCTCAAAGTCTGGGCGGAGCAAGGCTCGTGAGGCTTTCTGAAGGAGATCAGTATTTGATCTGTACCGTCTGATCTTATTTGGGACGTCCTCTTAATATACGTCAAAAGTGTCGAAGCTACGCAGAGAGCTAGTTGGTCCTTGAAGAAAGGTAGACTCATTAAGGGCTGTTTTCTGTTAACGCCAGAAGTCTTTACTTTATCCGTTATTTTGATGTGAATAGCGTCCTCTTATTGAACGATATTGCTCAATTTCATCAACGTCATTGTTTTATGTCTTTGAGCCGTTGCAAGGGCTAATAACGTGACCAGCTTAAATGAAAGATCTTTAAGCGAAATCTTGTTATTGGGATATAGCGACATTAAGTAGGTAAGTACTGGGGTTGGGTCCCATTATGGGATCGTTCCCAATATCACGATTGACAACTAATGCTATAGCAGAACGGTACGAGTTGAGAGTCCCATATGTTTTTATTCCTTCCAACGAGAAGGTAAGAAAATCCAGTAGCGACAAAGTTTGGAGTTCGAAAGGTGAAATTTCCTTCTTCTTCTCAACATCGGATGGAAATCGCTAATGGGAGAAGAAAGCAAGTTTTTATTTGGCCCAAAGATAATTGTTTCTGAAATTCGCAATTGGTTGAACAATACGGGAGAACTACGACTCTGGAAACCATGAAATAAAACGAGAACATTTTGCATTAATATTTGAAGCAAACAGGTCAATGTCCAAGTCTCCAAAAATACTGTTGATTTTTCTGAAAACCTCTTAGGAAAGAGTTCACTCAGTTTCCCGTGAGATAACCCTTGATTCTCTATCAGCTTCAACATTATCAGTCGATTTGATGTATGATGCTTAAATCCATAAGTCTCTTTGCTCGCACCACTGCCAAATTTCTTTAGCTAGGTTAGCAAGCTTGGGAAACTGAATTCCGCCCATCTTGTTGATATAGCTCAGGGCCGTCGTTTTGTCGACTCTCAGCAGGATTTCGCATGACCTAGAATTCGCTGCAAAACATTTTAGAGCATTAAAAGCAGCTGTAAGTTCTAGAAAATTTATGCTTTCTTCTTTTTGATTGATGCTCCAATGGCCCCGTGTCGATCTTCCTTCATAAAAGGCACCCCAGCCTATCTTGGAAGCGTCTGAAAATATCTCAGAAGAATATTTTTCATCTCTGATCGGATTACAGATTAAAGGATCTGTTATATTTTTAGTCCACCAATTTAGGTTTTCATGAAATTCAGTAGGTAAATGTATGGACGCATCATAGTCGTCATCATTGGCTTTGAGGGCTAAGAATTTGCATCTTTCCAAGCCTTTAATATCAACTGGACCGTATTTGATGACTGGAGACGCTGAAACTAAATTTCCAATGAGATGAGTCAGATCTCTAATTTTGCAGCAACGTTTCTTCTTGAAGGAGCTGGCTAATTTGAAAATCCTTTGCCTCTTTACGTCTGGAAGACTCGTGGTAAAAGAAGTCGAGTCCAGTACAAAACCTAAATATTTTATTGATTGAACTGGAACTAAATGTGATTTTTTAATGTTGATAATAAAACCAAGAGATTCTAGTAACGACATAGTTTCTCGAACAGCCAGGTAATTAACTGAAATGAAGCCCTTAGATCTGAGGTGGGCTGTCACAGGCTTCATGATCTTGGTGAAGACAAATGGGGCCGAGCACAATCCGAAAGGAAGGACTTTGAACTCGTAGAGTTGTTGCTGAAATTGAAAACGGAGGTACTTCCTATGGTCCGGGTGCACTGGAACTAAGAAATAAGCGTCCTCGAGGACTATCGAAGCTAGGAAACAACATGGAGACATAAGACGAATGACAGTTTTCCAATCTTCTAATTTAAAGTGATTTGTTATGACGAATTTGTTTAGTCATTTTAGGTTCAGAATAAATCTCTTTTCTCTGTTAGACCTGTCAACTAAGAAAAAAGAAGAGAGGAATTGATCTTTGCAAGGTATAACCTTTGCAAGAGACCCTTTCTTTAAATACTTGTCAATCTGCTGCAAACAGTGTTTTTGGTCAGAGAGTGATAACGTAGGTTCGGATAATGCTTCGTAACCTGATGGTTTCCTTGCGAAAGGAATCTCATATGCTTTCACAGCTTGAAGGACGAATGCGTTCGTGGTGATATCTTGCCAAAAAGGGAGGAAATATTTTAATCTTGCGGCTACACTTACATTTAACGACGATGATTCTGCCTGTTCCTGTAACTGTTGCTGCTGCTGTTGTTTTGATTCCAAGACTTCGTCGCCCCAGTCCTCTGAGTCAGTTTCGTGTAATTTTTCTTGGCTGAAGCCCGGAAGTTTAAATCCCTCGAGGCATCAGATTTGGGATGAACGTAGGAACCTTTGAACTTGTTATTACGTTTCTTTCGTGTATATAAGTCTTGAGACAGCATTTCTTTGCCGGCTTTCTGCGAAGCTTTGCCCATGAGTAAGGTATCCGAAAGGCTTTCCTCTATTAGAGTCTTCGCTGCATCAGACATGTTGCTACCTTGGGCCGCGAAATATTTCCTGGTTTTTGAAAAACCAAAGAAGGCGTCAGTACATAAACGTCCTGCGTCTCTAATCAGATTAATTACACGATTTATGTCCACGACCAAGGCACTAGCCTCGTTCTTTTTTCCCGACATCAACTCTGACAAAGCTAGACCAATAGTGCTTGAAATTGAAGCAATCTGTTCTTGGCTAGTCTTTTGGTATTTGTCCTTTCTTATTCCAGAAGTTCCCAAAATTGTCCGGATTTCTGGGTTCAGAGTTGGTACCGAAAGCAAAGGACAATTAGATGGTGTTGGGTACTTCTTTAAGAGTTCTTCTCTTATCTCTTTAACCAATACTTTTTGTAGAATGATTGGCCATTGTTTCGCCAAGAAAGAATGTAAAGGTGGACCTTCCACCTTCTGATCCGGGACATCGCCCAAGAGATTCACGATGTCAGGGTCAACAGAATCTTCCTTAACCTTTCCTGGCTCGTCAGATGCTTCTGTGAACTTACATTTCTTCGGGGGCGAATGTTCAGCGGTACGCTGCATGTTTCTCGGTGAACGAGATCGAGACCCTTCGGAACTGGATTGATCGGCAGTCGAACCTCTAGGGAAACGCTCTTGCCGTCTGCTCCTTTCGAACCTTGAATGATCAGCGGGCGAACCTCTAGGGAAACGCTCTTGCTGTCTGTTTTCTCGTCTTTTGCGATCACGATCTGACATCCCTCTCGGGGTACGCTCTGCGCATCTAGTAGATCTTGAATCTCCTGATTCATCTGAGGTATATATTCATCTGAATGGTGATGTTTTCCTTTCGAGGTGCGATAATATTCCGGAGAAAAAACACGTTTCTGTCTTCCCTGATGAGAACTTTCCTTCACTGAATCGGAAATCGAAGACAACTGACGCGATTCCGAATTTGGACGCGACGCGAGCAATTTGAAGTTAGCTTGGGTATGCGTGAATTGTTCTTGTAAGACCTACATTTCAGCAAGTAACTGAGCTTTTGTCGGTGAACTCGGTTGTTCCACGACCTTTTGGGATGGCGAATCGGCCATATTACAGAAGAAACGCGAACGAAAAATAAGAAATATTTAGAAAAAACTGGTAACGCGAAGTGATCATAACCGCACAACAAAAAACGAATGAAGATCTTGGTACGGTAGAGGGCAGACCCTTTGTAGGGCGCTACTACAAGTGATCTTGAGGACGAGACACTGAAGTATAATTATATATTTTATCACCTCATCTTTAGAATGCCAGGAAAACTATATTTAGATATTTTACTTCTTTTTGGAATTTGGTCTCAAGGAGTTATTGTGATCTTCGCTGACGAAAATATTAGTAAGTAAATAAATTATATTTCTATAAATATCGGGACTAAAATAAAGGTAACATCAGTTGTAAATTGCTACCAAGAGACTAATTAATTCATCAAATATTTGCAGGAGATACATCAAGTTATCTCATTCGCCAAAAACGTGTACTTATTTACGTGCCAGGTGAGGACAGAGCACTAAGAATTGAAAATCATCCTTACATTGTATTTATTAAAGTAAATAATCGTGGGATCCATTGTGTGGGTGCCATTCTATCCCAACGTGTTGTCATCACTGTTGGTATATGTGCTTCCCATGATAAAATACATTACAGAGTTGTCTCCAGTTCAGGAAATGCAAGTCGAGCAATTATTAGTCATAATGAAATAGATATTAAAATACATAGCAATAATTTGTCGAAGAGAACTTTGGATGGTGTTGTTTTATTCACAATTGATCCACCCATCGAGTATAGTATATTGTCTAACAAAATAAACCTCCATGAAGAACCTTTACTACCAGGTACGCTAGCTTCTGTTAGTGGTTGGGGATTAGTGGGGTTAGTGGTTCTAAAGACGTCTTACCACCAAAAGATGTCTTTAAAACATCAGACGTCTTTTGGACATTAATTGAACTGACATAGACATCCTAAGGATGTTTTTAGAACGTTTTCAGAATGTCAATGTGTTTTTGTCCACTAGGTATTGACCAGATATGATCGACTATATACCATATAACTAATAAAATTGTATCTTCTTCCTAATTTAAGTTGTGGAACGGCATATCCGCATCAACTTCGATCAATCAAAGTACCCATAATACCACATCTACGCTGTGTAAATATATATCGAAATCATTATCAGATTTTTTGAGTATGTCACAAATAAACAATAATGTTTGATTTGATTACATTAGTACTCCGTTTTTTTTCTATTCCTTAACACCCGGATTTTTCACGTTTCACCGGACCTGTTAAAATCTCTTAAAATTCGTAAAGATTTTTCAAAATTCTTGAAAGCTTCTTGAAATTCTTTAAACTTCTACCAAATCTTTTATAAATCATACAAATGTTATGAAATCCTTTACAATTCCATGAGGAAAATTCAAATTCTTTAAAATCACTTTAAAATAAAAGGTTTTATAGGAAGTTTGAAGTGATTTCGAGAAATTTCAAGTGATTTTGAAAAGTTTTTAAGGAATTCCAAAAAAAAAAAATCATATTACTTTCAAGACTTTCAATTATTTAAAAATATTTGTAAATTTTGTGAGGAATTTTTAATGAAGATCACAAAAGTCAACGGATTTAAAAAAAATATGAAAAAATTAAAGAATTTTAAAGAAATTTCAGTTATTAAAACATGTCAAAAGATTTCTAAAGATTTCCAGTGATTTTAAGGAATTTCAAAAAATTGAAAAAAGTTTCAACATTTTGAAGTAATTTATCAATAAAAAATGTTTTAGTGTTTCTTAAAATTTATTAAGGGGTTATTCTACTTTATACGCTTAAAAAAGAGCTATTTTTGAATATTTTTTTTGAGTATATCATAAAAGATATGGAAATAAATATTTTTAGGTATGATAGAATATGTCTTGAACTAGGTAAAAAAAATTTTTTATTAACTTTATTCCATGTTTATATTCAAAATAATGGCCGTGCTTAGGCTTCTCAAAATCAAAAGGGTAAACGCTGCCAGGGAAATCTCGGTAACGGCTAGCTTAAAAAAAAATCAAAATGGATTAGATTCAATATGACAAATACTAGGTCTGTAACCTCTAACAATTAATATTTATGAAAAATAACAAAATGGCGGACAAAAATCAAAAGAAGAAAAAAAAATATTCATTTTTTCAGTGTTTTTTTAATTTAAACAATTAGTAAAAATGTTATATTTTAATATATTAGAGGTTACAGATCTAGTTCAATATGTGTAGAATGTGTGGTTTAAATCTCATAAGGATCGGTCGAATAGTATTCATGAAATCCTTGGTACCGTTTTAAAAACGCTGTTTTGAGAAAAATGCGTTTAAAACAATAACAATGCAATAAAATAAATTAAAAAAAATTTTTTTACGTATTTTAAGACATGTTTCATCATACCTAAAAATATTCATAGCCATATCATTCATATGACATAGTCAAAAAAAATGTTGAACAATAGCTCTTTTTTTTTAGCGTATAAAGTAGAATAACCCCTTAAATCCCTTGAAATTGAATGAGATTACGAAAAACACTTGTAATTCTTTATACAATCCCTTTAAATCTCTACTTATTAAAAATTATGAAAATAATATAATAGTAGTATAACAGGGAGGCTTCTGGGTCCACCTTCGTGTGAGTGCATGTCCGTGTGAGCTTGCATTGGTGTTAGTGTGTGTCTGTGTGAATGTGAGTGGAGGGGGTAAGAATGTGGATGACGTCATAGTTATGATGAGTTACTTCCGGTGATAAGAATTATTAACATAAACAAATGATGTTTAAATTGTAGAAAAACAAAAGTATCGGGTTACATAGGAATTCCTGAGAGATGGCGTCATATGTTTTTTCTTTTTTAACATAAACAAAAGGGGGTGTCAAAATTACAGAAAAACAAAAGTATCGGGTTACATAGAAATTCCAGGGAAATGGTGTCATATTACATATTTCTATGCAAGTCCAAACTTGTTTTACCCCCACTCCTGAGAAATTTAGCGTATCATGTTACATAGAATTCTGAGAAATGACGTCATATTGCGGAATTTCATGCAATTTAGATCATATATAGATGTCATATTATACGATAGACATAACAATAAGAT